>PVKA01040938.1:0-18417 GCA_004027165.1 Ctenomys sociabilis | reverse complement strand
CTCCTCGTTCCTCACGTAGCCATGCTTGCTTACCCCTCCCAGCCTGCGGTTTTCAGGCATAAAAGCCCTGCTGCCCAGCCCTCGGGGGGCCCTCCTCCTTCTCCCATGGAGAGGCTACCCGGTGGGTACCACCTAAAATAAAGCGCTTCTTTTCTTTTTGGACTTGCCTCGTTGTCACTTGATTTTTGGAGTACAACAAGAGACACCCATCCTTGTCCACTGGAGAAATATTGGCAGGTTCTGCTGTCCAGTCACCAGCTGTGTGCCCCAGCACAAGCCTCCTCCCATGACCAAGGTTAGTGTCTCCTTCCCTGGAATGTTAGGGTCCATGCGCTTGGGTCCTGGTGTTGTAGGCAGCTGAATTAAATAGAAATACTCTCTTAGGTGGGCATGAGGCAGGACAAAAAATATGGCCAACCAGTGAGATTACAAGCACCATTGCTCAGGTAAAATTGATTAAACCTAGGACCAAATGGGGCATGAATACAAGACAGGGTCTCTTCCGGATGAGAGTTGGGCTAGTGACCCAGTTAGGCTGTTTCAAGGTGATTGGTACCTATTTAGAATATCAATCCCTGATGCCCATCCCTGGGGAAGTGTGTAGCTGTGTTTCTTCTTTTGTCTTGAGGTATGGCCCACGTGGAAGTTTGTCTCTTCCAAGTTGTAAAGTCACCTTGTCTTCCATCTTGTCTCCTTGAGGGCCTGGCCCTGTCTGACTGCCTATAATATTTCTATCTAATTCAGCTGCCTACAACAGATAGAAATATTATAGGGAGTCAGAGAGGACCAGGCCCTCCAGGGGACAAGATGGAAGATAAGGTGACTTTGCAACTTGAAAGAAACAGGCACTCCTACTGTGGGACAGCCTAAGACAAAAGAGGAAACAAATACAGCGACCTACTTCCCTAGGGATGGGCATCAGGGATTGATATTCTAAATCAGTCACCTTGAAAGAGCCCAAATGAGTCACTAACCCAATCTACAACAGGAAGGGACCCTGTCCAGTATTCATGCCCACTTGCTACATGACTCGCTTCCTCATTTGGTACTGGATTTAATCAATTTTACCTGAGCAATGGTGCTTGTAATCTCACCGATTGACCATAGCTTTGTCCAACTTCGTGCACACCTAAGTGAGTTTCCATGTTCTCTATCACCTTAGACCCGCCTCATGGCATGGTTTTTCTCTATAAAAGTCACTGGAAGAGAAAGCTTCCTGGGGACAACCTGCTCAGGCTCCTCTTCTGCCCCTCTCTCTCTTTCCTTCCCCTAATAAATATATTCTGCTCTCAACCTCCCTTTGTTTCTAAAATTCATTCTTTGGTTTTAGAGAGCATGAACTTGTCCCAGGTACCCTTCATGTCAGGAGTTTCATTTTTCCCCTATATCATTTGGAGGTCATCCACCAAGATTATTTTCCCCCTATATCAGTGGTCATACTGCACCAGTGGAATGAAACTCCCAACGAGCCAGGTATCCAAAATGCTGAGAAGAATGTGATAGGCCAGGATTCAAAGTTTCCCAGGCACCCTATCCCCAAAGTCTCTCTCTTTTTGCCCCATGCAGAGCCAAATCCAAAACCAAAGAACAAGTCCACCTGACTTTGACCTGGGCAAGCAACCACAGAAACTCTCCTTCCTTAACATCAAAAGTCCCCCACAGACCAGGGAGCCCTGCCAACATTAGCTCTCCCTCAGCTGTTCCAGCCCACAGCCCCACCCACCCACACAAAACCTCTTCAAGCCCTGTTCTTTGCCGTGTTTCACTTCTGGTCTGCTTGAGAGCCAGCCTACCTGCTGTCCCCAGTAAATCTTCTCGCATCAGAATGCCTGGTCTGGTGGATTGCATGGGTTTGTACCTGACATTTGATGCCAAAAACCCAGGAGGGATGCCAAGGCTTCCTCTCCCAACTGCCCTTCTGAGCAGACCAAGCATCTCAAACCTCCCTTGCCAACGCTCGGCACCTAAAACTGTTAGTATCCCTCATTCAACCTATCTTAAAATACAAACCTCTCCCACTGTCCAACTTGTTGGGGGAAAAACAAACAAACAAAAAAAAAAGCAAAAAGGACCATTTTTTCCTTGCGACTTGCTGCCCAGAGTCGACTCCTTTCAATTTATCAACAGTGAATGTCTCCAGGGCTCCCTCCCCAACTTTAGCCCAACGAGATCCCTTTCTGTATTTTCATTTTCCCTTTCCTTCTCTACGTGTCTTAAAGACAAACGTTGTTCCCAGGCGACTCACTGGCCTCTGCCTCCAGGCCTCTCCCCTGGGACTCCTTCGACTCATACCTGGGATGAACAGCCTCTCAATTCCTTCAGTGTCCCTTCCAGGATTTCTCCAACGCTGCCGTCCTTTTCTGCTCTTTCATTTTCTGCTTCATCCTAACTTTACCCCAAGAGCGACTGTGTCTACTTTGGTTGGCTGGTCTTCTGGCTGCCCCCGCTGCAGCTGCCACCACAGGCCACCGCCAGAGCTGTCTGCGCCACAGCAGCCTCTCCCACGACAGATGCTACATTACTTTCTAACCTCTCCACTTGGGAGCTAGAGAGACACCTCACGCTCTCTTTGCTCTCTCCCCCACCCCACCTTTCCTCACTGACCCCTTCCAGTTACAAAAACAGCTAATAACATGTTTCCCCCCAACAGCATGTGCCCCTCCCTCTGCTACTGAGCTGACTCCCTTTCCAGTACCCTCACTCCCCCTGCCACTCAGCCACTTCAGCGGACTGTCTCCTGTTATAACCACAACAAAGAGACCCTAAGTCCCAGCTTCCTGCCCCTCCCTTGACAGCCTTCCTGTCCGCCTACAAGTCCAGGACTTGTGAAGTTTTCAGTGCTCCTCTATTGTCATGTACCTAATCCTTATACTCTGCTTAGTTTCCTGGCTCCTACTCAAACTTGGTAACTGTAAATAAGAGGTTTTTACGGTTTTCAAATTCTTCTTATAAGAGATCTCTACTAATTGATGTACAAAAGTAGTTTTTCATAACTACAAACTTAGACAGGTCATCATAATTTAACCTGGCCAGAAATATATTTGAGTGCACTCTGGTTTTGCAAAGACACGCATGTGTGTTGTATATGTGTTTCTATGTTGTTCTGTCAACAGCTGTTTCTCTTTTTGTTTGAGCTTTAAAATACACTTGCTGGGGAAATAGCTCAGTAGAATTAGTGCTTGCCTGGCAAGTACGGGGTCCTGAGTTCAATCCCCGGTACTGCAAAAAAAAAAAAAAAAAAAAAAAAAAAAAAAAAGTACACCTGAAAGCATCCTTTCTCTTGAGTTACCAGCTGGTCTCAATAATGCAAAGTTAATTTATAATTAAACAAAAATCATTCAAATGGGGAGAGATTGTAGGACAGGATTCTTGATTGGTGGATAGACAGAGGCCAACTTTTGTTCATCAGTAGAGAGCCTGCGGCTCACCCCACCACGAAGGCCCCTGGGAGGAGGCAGAGAACAGCTCAAGGGTCACTGGAAATGTGACAGCTCTGTCTATTAGAAAGTGGTTCCAGATCCACTAACACTTGACCTGCTTAGTCACTGAAGAGGAGCAACAGAGCTTGGAGTCCATGGTCCACATCAAGGTATCTTTGTCAGAGTCCCAAGTCTCTGGATATCTCTGGTTAAAAAAAAAAAAAAAAAAAAACTTTTCTTGCTGACACAGACACCATATATAGTTTTTCCTGAGTTCTAAAGTTTCTATATATACAGCCAGGTGTGGTGGCTCATGCCTGTAATCCCAGCACTGGGGAGGCTGAGGCAGGAAGATTGTTGTGAGTTCGAGACCAGCCTAAGCTACAAAGTGAGCTTAAGGCCAGCCTGAACTGCATAGTGAGACCCTGTAAAAATAAAAATAAAAATAAAGTTTCTATATAGGGGCTGAGGAGATGGCTCAGTGGAATAAGCACTTCCCTAGCAAGTGCAAGGGCCTGAGTTCAATCCCTGGTTCTGCATAAATAAATAAATAAAGTTTCTATATTAGATGTACGGTCTCCATAGTGGGTGCTGATGGCCGACCTACATGATGCCTTCAGACAGGTCCATTTCCTGATGACTCCAGACATTGTTTTCATTCCTAATTTCCTTGTAAACCCAACATACTCCATACCTGTCATGGGGAGAGAGCCTCACCCAGAAGCTCCATAGCTCTCTCTCCTCTCTCCCTACAGAGCTCATCCTATTAACCCAACCTCAGTGCACAGCCAGCTCCACCCTCCCTCTGCCCTTGTTGACCACATACTCTGAGTCGCTTCCAGTCCCACTCATGCCACACATACTATTCCTACACTAGTGTGTTCAGAGATCCCATGGCCCTTCCCTATATTCGTCAATACCCAGTATCCCCCAAACATCAGAGGGGACTCAAGCCTGTCGGTTGCCACTTTCTCAGTCTTCTTGTCCTACATGAGACACCTGACATAGCTTCTACATGGGCATAAAGCGTCATCTTGTCCACCCTCTTTATCCCCAATAACTCTCCTTACCCAGAACACAAACCTCACCAAGTGTTGGCTATCCGTGTCCATTCCAAGGCCTGATCTCATGGCCATCCAGCTGTACCCAACAACAAACACACACCTGTCCTCTTCTCAGAAGCCTCTTGCCATTGATATTTCCCTTTTTACAACTCCCCTCTTCCCACAACCTCACATGTTACCCAGAAAACTTCACTGGCCTCCCTTGCACCAAACTCACTTCATTCAACACATCTCCAGACAAGTAACACAAAACAGACACACAGCTGTTTCTGTGTGACACCTTGATATACAAGCTCCATCTTTCCTTGGCTTGCTCCCCTTCTAGGGCCCCTTGCAGGGCTTGCTAGTATGTTCATGATAGCCTCCCGATTCATTGTCCTCATCCACAATACTGTCATCAGATTAACAACCTAAAATTTTAACCAAATGCTTCTCTCAGATTACTCCTACCAGGCCTTCCTCCAATGAGACCCTTCAAAGGCGACAACTCTTTGCCCTGATCTCCGGACTCATGGAACCGTGATGCGCCAATCAGAAGGAAGTAGCCAGATGATGTCCTCTCCTGTTTTTCTGCCAAATAAGAGTCTGGAATGATAGGTCAGTATTTCAGACATCCTGCCCCCAAGCTCTCTCCCCCTCGGCCCCACACAGAACCAAATCCAAAACCACAGAACAAGTCCGCCTGACTTTGACCTGGACAAGCAACCACAGCAATTCTCCCTTGCTAACATCAAAAGTGCCCCAAAGACCAGAGAGCATTGTCAAGATTAGCTCTCCCTCAGCTGTTCCAGCCCACAACACCCGCCCCCCCGCAAACCTCTGTCCCCAATAAATCTTCTTGCATCTGATCTGGTCAGTTGCATGGGTTTTTACCTAACAGAATGAATTCTAAGAACAGAGTAGAAGTAATTTATTGAAAGAAGCTTCTGCCTGAAAGGGGAAGAAGATGGCCCCCTAAAAGGGTTTCTCATTAGCTTTACTTTATTTATTTATTTATTTATTTATTTATTTATTTTTGTCTTTTTGAGACAGGGTCTCACTATGCAGTTCAGGCTGGCCTTAAGCTCACTTTGTAGCTCAGGCTGGTCTCGAACTCACAACAATCTTCCTGCCTCAGCCTCCCAAGTGCTGGGATTACAGGCATGCACCACCACGCCCAGCTATTTATTTATTTTTGTCCTTTAAAATTTTTATCTTTTTCAGACAGGGTCTTGCTATGCAGTTCAGGCTGGCCTTGAAATCACTTTGTGGCCTTGAACTCACAGAGATCTTTCTGCCTCAGCCTCCCAAGTGCTGGGACTGCAGGCATGTGCCAACCTCACTTTTCAAGGGTGTTTATTAAGCAAAGCCACAAGGTGAAGGAGCAGCTTCTCCTTGTACCACTGAGTCCAACTAACTAAAAGCTGGTTGCCAGTCCTTGGGATTGACTTATGAGCATCACTGAGTCTCATCTCCTCCCCATCGACCCTTAAAGGCCATTATGGCCCACAAGCTGGTTCCAGGCTAGCCTGGTCACCAGCCTCCTGGCTAGAGCCCGGCAGTCCTAAGGGGAACAGAGGAAGTAATTAGCTAAGGGGGTTTCTAAGCTAGGCCCTGGGAAGAAGGGAGGACCCTGCCTGGAGATTTGGCCCTTCTGAAAATGCCCATAGCACCCCACAGGCCCAGCCTTCCCTTGATCTCCATCTCTGGGCAGTGTGGGTAGTTCTACCCTCAGAGGGCATGAGGACAGCCTGCTCCTGCCCCACCCCATCCTAGGGCTAAAGGAGTCCAACATACCCCAGGCCCAGCCAGGGTTGCACACAGCATCACCCTGAAGGCAGCAGCAATGTGACTTGGGGAGGATGCAGCAGAGAGGAGCTACTTCCACGGTTACCACTTTAAAGAGGTATCTTTTCCCTCAGGACACCAAGCTCTGTCCACCCAGGCCCCAACTTTTCTGTTCCCAAGGCAGCACCTGATGAGAGGCTGTTTTGGCATGCCCTGAACTCTAGTCTGAAGGAGCAGGTCTTTCCAGGGCCCATGTCCCTAGGCTTCTTGCTATGACCAGCAACACTGTAGTAAGCAGTTCTATCTCTTGTCAGAACCAACCTCACTTCTTAGGCCAGACACAGGGGTACAGGTGACAGGGAAAACGGTCCACTTAATGGGCTTTTCCATGTCTTCTAAGTCCTTGTGCTCTGTCTGCTGCCTGTCTGTCACCTGCTTCCAGATGCTTTCAGAGCAACAACAGAAGCCCTGGGGACGGTGCTCTGGACACCCACTCTCCAGCCTGGCCAGCCTTACTGTCCTCATTTCCACATGCCTGGCCTCAGCACCTGTGACAGATGCATTACAGGGACTACATAGTTGTTTCTGGTGGGCCCACAGTGAGGCTTGGCCTGGGCCCTGGGGGGTCATCTTCCCCAAAGGCCAGTTGGAGGGTCAGTCAGGACAGTCTACTAGATTTAGCTCTTGGGGGACCCAGAACCCATGCACACTTGCTCCTACTCTAGGCCACACTCTGGCCCTCAGTGTCAGCCACCACCTGACTGGTGCCAGTCACGGTGGCATGTGCAGCTCTGGGTACTGATGCCCATGAGGGAAAGACCCAGGGCTCTGTCCACCAGGACACAGCTCCCTGAACTCTGCATCCAGCACCGTTACCTGTGCTTCTCATACCTACTGTAGGGTCTGGGTTTTTGCATTGCCCTGCACCAAGACTGCTCCCAGGTGCCAGAGCCTGGCTCATCAGGATGGAAGCTTTGTCCTCCCCCAGGCTGTGGAGCCAAAGCCTCCTGCAAGGATAGGTATTCCCCGGGGCTTGACCCACTATGGAGACTCAGTGGCTTAAGTCTGTGATATTTGTGGAGACCCTTCACAAATCACACATCAGACCATACACATGGACACATGCAGACACACCAGCTCTGGGCCCAGAGGACAACAAATGGTGTGTTTTAAGCCCAGACCCCTTTGCCCATGGGAGGCCCTACCTACCCCTATCCATCAGACTTGAGTACCCATGCCTGGGTTGGGGCTGCAGGAGGAGCCTCTGCTCTTCATCCTCCACTGCAGCCCTCTGGCTCCTGATGCCCTGTCTTGAGCCTCATCAGGTGAGTGTAAGCCCTGAGAGGCTGTTCAGGAAGTCAGGACACCCTGGGCAGTTGTGGCCCCATGGACAGAGGGGCTAGGAAGAAGCCTGTGGGACATAAGGGCTGTGCTCCTTCAACAGCTCTGACCAGCCTGGACAAGGTGTTGTTCCTCCAAGGAAAGCTGACCAGTGAGCCCGGAGTAAGTCACGAGGTCTGGGCATAGTCCCCCAGTGTCCTCCCCTGGCTCAGCCTGGCCTGCTCCACAGTTCTCCACGCACCCTATGCTATCCTAGTGGGAGCACGTGAGTCAGGGCATCTCAGAGCCAGGTGAGCCTCCTGGCGGAGGGGTGGGGGCACATGTGCTTCTAGACCGGTGGGCCCGGAAGGAGGGTGACCCCCCAAGGGGCATCCCCCATGCAGGTCCACTCTAAGTATAACTGAAATCTCAGTTTTACTTTCTTAGTAACAAGTCAGATGCTCTCAGGAAAGCACTATTTGAAATAGATCTAAAGGAGCTCTGGGGCACAGACCACTCCTGCACCTTGCAGCCAACACCCCTGGCTCTATAGGCCTCATTGCCAACTGTTCCATTTGTTCAGGTCTGACCAGTCCAAGACTTTAGAAAACATAAATGGGAATATTTTTTCTCCCACATACTCTAGGTTTCGTATATGGCCCTGGAAACGGGCCTTGTGTCTAGGGACATCATCAGCATGTCTTGAAGGAGTGAGGATGATCCTAGCATCTGCCCTACTGCTGGCCCAGGGTGGTCATACCCTCAGGGCACATTAGGATGATATCAACTATGGCTTCCCTAACCAGCCCCACCTGCTTGCCAGTGCCAGGGCCTCACCACAGGAAAAGAATCCCCCTTCCACCTGTCAATGGTCATCTGTGGCACAGGAAAGGAGTAGGAAGGGTCAGAGGTGGGCTAGGCGCTCCCACGGGCTGTGTGCCCACTTGAAATACCCACTGCTGCCTCTTGGCTCCTCTCCCTCCCTCCCTCCCTCTTCCCTATCCTGCCTTACAGCTTGCACTTTGGAGACCTTTGAGTCAAGTGTGCTACTTGGCCCAACAGACAGTGACATTGAAGTTCAGTCATTCTATAGCCACTCCACACCCACAGTGCTAGGATGGAGAACTCCCAGCCTCCAGCACACAGTCTACCTGGAGTCACTGTCCTCCGCCTGCCTCTCTAGCCTGTGGAGAAACTGGTCTCTCCCTCCTGCTAAGCAGGAAGCCACGGTCTACCTGGCTTGGGGGTAAACAGAACCAAAGGGAAAGATATAGCCTCGTGGGGCTGGCACGACCTTTCCTGGAGACCAGTAAACAGTCATCTGAGGTGCCCCCTTCAGTCCTAGCCCCATGTTCCTGAATCTCCAGCGTAAGGAAAAAGAGGTCCAGGTTCTAAGATTACTGTACGAGGTGTAATAAACACAAGAGGCAGAGACCAGCCAAGAACACCAGGCTTGTGTAAAGGCAACACGACGTGGTGCAAGCAGATCGAGGGCTTAAAGGCTGTCTAGGGAACAAAGAGAAGTGGGACCCTTTTATAGGAATTATAAGAAGGCAAGGGACATTAGGTGGGAAGACTTTAATAAGCATCTGTGGTCAAAGTTCTTTGGCAGTCTTGCATCTTGGTGGGCAAAGTCCTTGAAGTATCTGGTGTAAATCCTTGGGTGTCCCCAGATGTCCTAGGATCTGTAAAAATTTTTAATTTTATCCCCTTTATGATATTCTGTGCTTGCTGTTGATAGTCTCGCTGAGCTGAATTCCCTGCCGACAGCTCAGTGCCTCCACTGGCAAGTGGGTTGGGACTGGGAGAGTCGGGTCTGATGCAAGCCTTACGTAAAGTGACTCCCGTAATAAGCCCTGATACAGCCCTGCCCAAGGCCACCCTCTTCTCTTTGGACTGGGATGAGTCAGGACCGGGCAGGTGATCCCCATGGACAGTGGCCAGGCCTCTAGCCACCTGCACAAACATCCTGAAATCAGGCCCCTTGCCCAGCCCTGCAGGGAGCACTGGTACCCAACAGTTCTGCTTTCGACAGCTGGCTGTCACAAGCAGACAGACACCTTTGAGGTCAGGGCCAAGCAGCCTTCCCAGGACCAAAATAGCAGTCAGATGACTACCAGCGTTAGCTCACCATTTTCTCTCCAAAGCCAGGCTGCCCTCAGCACTGGCAACAGCTAAAAATAGGCACGAAAAGCACAAGCCTCAGGAATAGCCAGAGGGGACAGCACACTGCAACAGCCCAGGGCACAATGAGGTCCCTTCGCTTTATTGCTGCAGAAGCCTTGGTGTCCCACCCCTCACTGGCCCGGGACAGCTTGGACAGTGTGGCCTACAATCTCTACCCACTCCTGTTCAAGGCCAGCTACCTGTTGGAGCAGGCAGAAGTGACCCGTGCTGTGTTGGGATGCTGGCCCCTGGAGGAGTTCCGGTTGGCCATGCTGCTGGGGCCCAGCGCTGACCACCCAGAGGACCTGCGCGACCGGGCCTGCAGGACCTGCCTGGAGGCCTGTGTGCAAGGCCTTGGTGACCATGTGCTGAAGAGCGGGAGCCGCCGGCTGCGGCTGGCAGACCTCACAGGCATCCGTGATGTGCAGGAACAGCGGTGTCCCTGTAGGAGGAAGCTGGGCAGGTGGGGCCGCACACAGCTGCTGGCCAGGACCTGCTGTGAGCTGCGGTCACAGCCCTGTGCGGCCGGGTGCTCTGTCAAGGTCTTGGCTGACCTTTTTGTAACTAATGGCAACTTTGAGGCCGTGGTGCAGGCTCTGCAGCCAGCGGGCCCAGCCCCACTGCAGGTGCGCTGCCTCTCTTTTCGTGCAGATAGCCTGAGCCCTGGGCAGCTCTTGCTTGTGCTGGGCTTGGCTGAGCCTGCTGCACTGCGCAAGCTGGAGGTAGTACACAATGTGCGGCTGCATGCTGGCCATGTGCTGCAGCTGCTGACCCAGGTGGGCTTCCCCCAGCTGGCCTCGCTTACCCTGCCCACCAAGGCCTTTGACGTGCCACCTGCCTGCACCCCAGCCCCCGAGGGACAGGACCCCCTCCTTGCCTCCATCGCCTGGGAACTGAGCCGCATGACCCAGCTCACCGAACTCAGTGTGGCTTTCTCTTCATTGACAGGGAAGATCCGGACTCTGCTTGGGTGAGTGGAACACTGCACAAGGGAGGCAGGCCCTCTGGGGGACAGGAGCGCAGGAGTGGCTTCCATACAAGGCCCCCAGTTCTCTGGGGTTGCTTTAGCTACAGCAGCACTCATAACCACCAGGAGGGAAGAAACACTGAGAGCACTTGGACGACTGTTTTGGGTTAGCAAAAGAGAACACTCATTATCAAGTTGCCAAGGTAGAGGGAACATGGTACATCCTGTGGTTCATATTGTTGTATAAGAAATTACCCAGCACTAGGTGCTAAAACAGCAAACCCTGCTCGGATAGGAGAAGCACGGTTCCATGCAGAGACCTAAGTCGCAGTTTGTGGTCCGCTGTCAGTAGTGGCTGCGGCCTCGTCTGAAAGCCTGGCAGGTGATGTGCCAAGCCCTTATGGACCTGGGCTCATTGGTGCATGGCACCCTCACATGGTGGGGGCCGTGGGTCTCCATCTCCACGGCTCTGCTGTGGGAGAGACATATTCCAATGGCCCCCACAGAGAGGCTATCTCCTTACAGGTCAGGTGGGGGTGTAGGTATGGGTAGGCAGTGGGAGGCGGTCTTAGCCGAGGGTGAGCGGGGACAGACAGTAGGATCCTGGGACATCCTGTGTCACTGAGTAGGGACAGGCCCAGGGTCCCTGGGGTAGTGGCCCAAGAATGTGCTTTCTTGCCAGTTTTGGGTACTATCCATCCCGAACTGCCCATTCGCTGACGCTGGCTACCAAACTAAGTCAGAATTAGTGACTCAGGGATAAGGTGCCATGTCAGGGTCTCTAGACTCGCCTTCCCAGCTCTAAAACTATTATCAGAGTGAAGTGGAATTTTATTGCTTGCTAATTTCTTCACTGCCCCTGCAACAAGGCTTCTGAGTAGACATTCCTGACATAACCATGTGTTGTTCTTCCACAAGGAACCGGAAGGGTTTGTTGGTAAATCAAAGTGGACCTTTGACCATGCAGTGAGTGCAGGAGCCCCGATTCTGAGCCAGGAGCAAGCCATTGTGTTCCAATAAAACCATTTATGGACTGTTGCATTTCATGTAACTTTCATGTGCTACAAACTGCTTCCCCCTAACTATTTAAACTCAGTCACTGTGAAGTTCCATAGTGGCTGCATTGCAGCTCCCATAAGAGACAAAATGGATTGTTCTCATCCACCATGGCCTCTGGCTGGGACCTGCCTCTTACCTGTGCTATTTTCTGCCTGCCCCTCTCCAGCCCCCTCAGGACTCCACTGCGAGTGCTGGACCTGTCCAACTGTGCCCTGAACCATGCAGACATGGCCTTCTTGGCAGACTGTACCCATGCCACCCACCTGGAGGTGCTGGACCTCAGTGGACACAGCCTGGTCCACTTGTACCCCTCATCCTTCTTCAGGCTGCTACGCCAAGCTGCCCGGACACTGAGAGTACTGACGCTGGAGGACTGCAGCATCTCGGATAGCCACGTGGGCATGATGACCCTGGGCCTGAGCCCCTGCACCCAGCTCCAGGAGTTCAAGTTCCTGGGGAACCCCCTATCGGCCCGTGCCCTCACACGTCTCTTTTCTACACTCTGTGAGCTCCCCAAGCTGCAGCATGTTGAGTTTCCAGTGCCAAAGGACTGCTACCCTGAGGGCATGGCCTACCCCCAGGACGAGCTGGCCGCGTCCAAATTTGACCAGCAGAAGTACAACATGATTGCCGAGGAGCTGCACTTGGTGCTGCTGCAGGCAGGTCGGGAGGACATTCAGGCTTCCACACCACTCTACGGGAGCTTTGACCCCGACATTCAGGAGACGAGTAACGAGCTTGGTGTTTTCCTGCTGCAAGCTTTCAAAAATGCTTTAGAAAACTTTTCTAGAGCATTAAGACAAGTTGAGTAGGCTCCCAAACCATGCCAAGAATGGGTCTTGCATTTCAGCCCACGCGGCACCTGGGATCCGTCCCAGAAAGGAGGGCTAGGCCAAGCATTCGTCACCAGCAACATCATCTGCAAAAGGACTTCTTAGTGAAAATTGTAGGTGTACAGTTAGGCACTGTAGGACAGGAAGTCCTGCCTTCTAGATGTGACATGCGGTGTCCCCAGGGGTCTCCACAGAAAGGCCCTGGAGCCAAGGGTCTGAGAAGAGAGGCTACAGCGGTGACAGAAGAGAAGTGATGGGCCAGGTGCTAAGGCAGATGACAGTGGGGACAGGGTCCACCTGCTACACAACAGTGAGGATACAAGAGAACTTACTGCAGAATATGTAAAACAGAAGAAACAGCCCACGAAAGCTGAGAAAGCGAAGCAGGAAAAGTAAAAATGAAAAGTGAACCAGACAGACCTCTGTGTCCAACAGGAGGTGCTGCACACAGTGGGTCATGGCTAGCGTGCCGCACCAATGCTCACTAGACAAGGCCTGGAGAGAGGTGGGTGGGTGTCTTCCTCCCTTCTCTGGCACCCAAGTGGGTGAGTGCTGACTCTTGTTCCATCTCTGTCCAGCTGCTCTCTTAACCCCAGCCCCGGGCATTCACATCCCGGTTAGACTGCAGTCTGGCACTTGGCAACCTTTAGGGGCGCTAATTAGCACCAGAGAAAGAGGACTTTGACTTTGTTTCCACCACAACCTGCTTTGTCAAAGAACTGAGCATTAGAATGATTAAATGCTAATAAAACAGAAGTGTGGTTTACTCAGATGTGCGATTTCTTTTACTGTAATTCAGAATTTTTAAGAGTATAAGAGGCTGGGTCTGGGGAGATAACTCAGTGGTCTAAGCGCCTGCCTGGCAAGTGCAAGGACCTGAGTTTGATCCCTAGTGGCGCATGCTGTGCCTGTGGCCTTGCTGTGCAGGCCCCGAAATTGGGCATGGTGATGCACACCTGTAATCCTGCTGGGGAAGCTGAGACAAGAGGATCACTACAAGTCTGAACTATGGAGTGAGACCCTATATCAAAGGAAAAGAAAAAGGAGTGTAAGAGTACAAACAATGAACATTTTCCCGAAACAGGAAAGAACTTGTAGCCAGAACAATGAGGATCTGAAATGTGGCTCTCCATATAGTCCTTCCCCATACTCCCATCCCCAGGTACATCCCAGGCCATTCTCAAGCTGCAGAGTGGTGCAGCCTGGGTGTGGGCCCAGCAGGAAGCATCTCGTACATCCCGTCCTAGGTCCCAGCAGTGACCAGCCATGGAGCGAGCAGACCTGTCTCCAGGGCAGGAGATGGACCTCTAGCTCTGCTTTCCCTAAAATCACTTAAACTGTTTTCTGCTAACTCCACCTTGTAAGTTTTATGAGAATCCTGTTTCACTCCAGGTTTGATAGTACAGCAAGTTTTTTGAAAAAAAAAAAAAAAACATGCAAAATTAGCAATCTGACTCTCAAAAGCAGGGTAGCTTCCACTGTTTTAAGTGTTTGAACTTTCTTAATTAATGGCTTTGTCTCTAAGTGGAATCATAACCAGTCTTTATCCCCACATTGGCTAGTACCAGAGGTCCTTCCTTGCACCAGCGAGGTTGAGCTGGACATGACCTATGATCTGGGCAGGGGCAGGCACATGGAAGTGTGCAGGGGCGAGGTGAAGGTGCTGGTTGTGGATGGTCTATATAGGGCTCCTCTCCAGAGCCCTGCTGGGGCAGGAGGTCATTCTTCCCAAGCCAAGGGGCTGTAGGCACATTAGGCTCAGAGTCATCTGAAAGGTCTATGCACGAGACCCACCTGCTCTTCTGGTCATGCCTGGCCCCAGCCTGAATACGCAGTTTCAACATCTGATGAACTCAGGTCACCTGGCCCACCCTGAGAATCTGTACCAGAAGCCAGGTGCGATCTAGGCCACACATCTGTTGGAAACCCAGAAAAATGCACTGAACACATGAGTGTGTTGATCTGAGTTACAACACACATTCGTGGCTATAGCCAGGTGACTCCTGATGATGCCTGAGGGGCCACTTGCCCTGCCCCAGCTGGTTGTTCCTGGGTCAGATGAGGTGAAATGAACAGGGACATTACAGAGACCAGCAGTTGGGATACCAAGGACCCCAGGGGCCCAACACTAAGGTCAACATGTGGGGACACTCCTTCACATTCCCAAGTCTTCCTGGTGACTCTCTTGCGGCTGAGGATAGTGCAGGGGCTCTTGCCTGGCCCTTCCCACTCTAATGACTAGATCTACAGGTCAGAACAGCAGTGTAAGGGAGACAACAGAGATATCAACAGACCCAAAGGGCCTTTGTACAGGTCATAACCACTGCTTTTGTTCTTATCTTGCCCATTACAAGTTAATCAATGTTCTACTTTCACCTTAACCCTGAAATCCTGTTAGCAACCAGCCCCTATGGCTGGCCAAGGAGTGGAGGTTCTGTGCTTGCCATTGTCTTGATGCTTGTCACAGTTACCCTACCTACCTCCCTTTGCCAGTCCCTATCCTTGCCCAAAGCATCTCCCAGCAGGGCCAGCCCTGCCCAAGGAGTAGCCAGGGGAGCTATGCTAGGACCAGTCTCACCAGCAGGCCCAACACCCACCTCAACCAAATCTTAGCTGTCAGGAATTCTAGCTCTTTCAGAGGTTATCACAGGAATTCTGCTAGAGCATCAACCTGGAGTTGGGTATTCCAACATGGTACCTTGTGGCCAACAGGCATTGTTCTCCAGTTCCTGAAGGAACCCAGCCCTCGGGTGGGCCACAAGGACATCTCCCAGAGGCTGGCTCTGCAGGGGTCCCAACAGTAATGTCTGAGCTAATGTGAAGGGCTTTCAGGACCCTGGAATTATGTTTCTCAGGCTACTCACCAAACATCCAATTTAGGAATTGTGCCTGGAAGTTGCAGCACTCTTTTGCTGTCGTTAGTCTGACAGCAAGAATCTTGCCTGCAGAGTGGAGTTTCCCTTCAAACTAGTGGGCCCTTGGTTTCTGTAGCAGGACTCAAGTAATGGGCAAAGCCTTTCACTTTCAACGTTTCCAGGGGAGTTAGCAAGGCCGCACTCTATAGTCCTTGGTTCTCACTGTTCCACTCTACTCCAACACGTAGGGGCACCCACTTTCTGCAGGATAGGCAGCATGCCTGCTCAGCAGCTCCAGGTGGCCTGAGAGGCTAGAACCAGAATGCAGAGGCAGGACAGCTCCTCCCAGGCTGGCTCAGGACCATCTTGAGTGCCTCTCTGAGATCTGACCCGCTTTTCCCGTGTCCACTAACCCTGAGGTTCCAGATGGCTTTTAAAAAATCTCCCTCACATGTCAAACTTTCCTAGAGCTCTGCTGCTTATGACCAAATTTATACAGTGGGAAACAGTGACTACTTGGTCAAACCTAAAAAAGAGGGGTACTGTGTATGTGTGTGTGTGGGGGGTTGAATTCAAGGCCTTCACATTGAGCTGGTCTCTTGTATTTTTTTTTTTTTTTTTTTGTCTTTTTTGAGACAGGGTCTCACTATGCAGTTCAGGCTGGCCTTAAGCTCACTTTGTAGCTCAGGCTGGTCTCGAACTCACAACAATCCTCCTGCCTCAGCCTCCCTAGTGCTGGGATTACAGGCATGCGCCACCACGCCCGGCTCTCTTGTATTTTTGAGATGAGGACTTGCAAAGTCACTTAAGCTGCCTAGGCTAGACTCCATTTCATGATCCTCCTGCTTCAGCTTTGGTGAGTGCTGGAATTATAGGAGCATTCTGAGGCCAAGTTACATAGCTCAGCCTACCTCATAAATTGAATAGATGGAGTGAGCCGAGCTGCAGGACGGCAGTGATGTCCCCCTCAGTGTGGTGTGTGGAGCCATCCCAAGGAGGGAGCTGCCTGAATGGCACACACTGCAGGTCCTGCCAGGGCTCAGATGTGTGTACTCTGAAGACCGGGTTCTGTATGAGGCCTCTTCTCACCTTAGAGATGACTCAGTAACTGTAAGCAATCAGGTTTTTAAAACCCAACAGTTTCACATTTCAGTCAAATATAACTTCTCTTTTAAAGATACCTGGGTCCTCTGGGGAAGGGTTCCCTTCATGTTATTGCTGCACACTGCCCTGCAATTATTTTCATGAAAATAACACTGTACCTGCCAGTCTGCAAGATGCACATATACAGTATATATATAATCGGATCTATGAACTTAAGAGGGGTAAAGGCATCTCTACGCAGTCAATTAAGGGTCACATAGAGTTCCTGCCACCATGATGTGTGCTCCCCTCTGCTAGGCCATTGTCGGATACTCACGTGCAAGTTCCCAGTCGTCCTGGAGTCCATGTGCCTGGCTGAGACAAGCCCACCACTACCTGTGTACTGCCCTGTACCTGAGTTCCACATGCCCTCTGTGCAGTGAGGATGGGTGGAGGAGCCTACGTGGCAGCACCAAGACTGCATGTTCTCAAAGGTCCACTCACAAGACTGGCACCTGGAAACTTAGGCCTTGGGAAGGTTCCCAGCACCATTAACCAGTGAGGCTGGTTCTGGGCCTAACCCAGGCCACGGCACAGGTCTGCCAGCCTTGCCCACCTGCGAGTCTGTCCCAGGCAGAGGAGCAGGAACATCCCCCATCGTAACACTGGCATAGGCTCCAGTGAGTGTCCCAGAGATCTGCCACACGTGGTCACAGCTCAGTCCTGGAGGAAGGGAACACGTTCCAGGTGCTTGGAGGAACCCTTGGAAGCTCATGCCTAGTTCTCTCTGGGCTCATGCCATGTGGCTTCTCCCTCTGATGACTCCTCTCTCCTGGTCATGGTTCATGGCTGTGAGGACTCCCACATGTCGAGTCCTGGGACACTCCTGGGACTTGGGGTCGTCCTGGGGAGCCTCCCACCCCCCAGATAACAACATTGCTTGCTCATAGGAAAGAATGATCGCCTGAACAATATGTAAAGAGCCTCAGTTCATGTTAGCTATGTGTGAAATGGTGTTCCTATCTACCTCTGAGGTTGGCTGTGGCAAAAACTCATAATATACATAAAAATAGTTTATAGGGAGACAAGAATCACACAAACTAAAAATGATACTATTAGTTTTATTTTGATACTATTAGTTCTAAATGGCATGTATTTTTTATTATATATCATTGCTAACAAGTAACATCTGCTTACTGAATATAGACACAAGCTAAATTCCAAAAATATACTAAGTAACAACTGGAAACAATAAACACCTGGTGCTTCTTCCCTTTATGAATGAGATCAGCCATCCAATGCAAAACCTTGAGGGTATTATTATTTCCTGTTGTCACCTGTAAGGCAGTCTGACATGCTACCTGACAGCTTCAGGTAAAAGAAGGAGAAAGATAACTCAAGAGGGCAATCTACTTAGGGAGAGATGAAAATGAAACCTGATAGAAAATTGCTTTTACTGAGGAACAATATAGTATCAGACCTTTTAAAAACTTTTCCATAAAGCTAAAACACAAGGTTATATTATTCTGCTAAATATTAGCAGCTCAGGAAAGTGCTTCGGAGAAAGTGAGTCCTTCACAGTTGCAGAGCATCTACAGGAAACCCTTCGTCTGCTGAGGCCACGCAGTGCCGCACAGAGAGGCAGGAGCAGTCACTGCCGAGGGTGGCGCTGTGTGGCTACAACGCAGGCAGCAGGAAACAAAACATCAGAGGGCCTGGAGTGCCGCAACAGAAGGCTGTCTTTGGCCTTGAGTTTTATTTCATTGTGTCTTACTTCTCTAGTATAACCTTCTCTACCCTCTTAAACTTTTTCAGTTCGACAACTAGGTCCCAATACTTGAGATACAGCCACATGAGACTACCATTTTGGCATTTGTTGGTGTT
>PVKA01040937.1:0-18416 GCA_004027165.1 Ctenomys sociabilis | reverse complement strand
GTTATGAAAACAGTTTGCAATGTATTAATTCATCGACTCTGTATGGTTAAGGTGTCTTGAAACTGTCTGATTGACATTTGTATTTTAATAAAATAAAAATAAATGGAAGAAAAAAATAAACAGTAAATAAAAAGGGAAAGAAGAAATGAAGAAAGAGGAGGTGAATGTGGAAAAATAATCAAGACGTATTTTTAAAAAATGTATGATGAATGTGGTCATTATGTATATTTAAAGTGTATCAATAAAATTAATTCAAAATTTAAAAAAATAGAAAATTTTAATTCAAGGCAGTAAAAAAGCATCTCTAATCCAAATGTTATGCATATATGCTTTGCTATGGAAATAATAGCTTTAAATTTCCTGGTTTGAGAAACCAAAAATCACATGGCTAATTTGTAGCTTATAGGTTTTTTCTTTTTCTTCCTTTTGTTCAGTGTTTTAGTTTGAATTAGAAATCTTCCAAATCATCCATTCTAAAAGCAGGAAGGACTGCAACTAAATGTACATTAAAGTGAATAGTAATTAATGCATGTTAAAAAAAAAAAAGAAAAGAAACTTAATGCTGACAACAACCTGAATGAGAAGGAAATAAATTTGTTCTTAAAGCTGATAAGACCTTGATTTTTGTCCAATGAAATATATGTACATGACTACAACCCACAAACCTACAAAGCAATGTCTGTGCTGCTTTTTGTCTTAGTCACTGCATTTGCGGAAAATTGTCGCAGCTGCAATATGAAGATAATACAGGCATTACCTCTTCACTGGATTATTATAAAAGCCTTTTAAATTAACTGATCTACCTGCTTCCATTCCTAAGCCCCTAGAAAGTATTTCTATCCTAGAATTCAGTGGTCTCTTTACAGCATGTCAGATCATTTCATTTCTGTGTTCAGAATATCCACTGGACTGCCTGGGTACTTAGAATAAACACTAAAGGCATTACAATGGACTCTAAGGTCACAATCTAATCTCTCATTACCACTATAGCCATTCTACTACTGTCAAATGTTGCTTACTCCTGCCTGACTACTTCTCTTAATGTTTTGACAAATAATTTCCCTAAGAGCAGCAGTTCCTAGTTTAATTTGTTTTATCTGCCTGACAATATCTTCCTCTACACACATGAATTTTGTCTTCTTCAGATTTTGCTCAACAATTTCTTTCTTGGTTATGTTTTCCCTGGTTATCTTGACTTAAAATTGTAGTGCCCTTTCATTTATGTTCCCTTTCATTTTTCCTAAAAACACTTGATTTTAAATATATTCTGTTTTGTTTTTGTACAGGGTCTCACAACCCAGGTTGAACTCCTAGTGATCCTCCTGTTTTCCACTACACCAGCTCTGGGATTATAGCCCCATGCTACCACACCCAGAGTAGGTCACCAGCTCAGAGTGCCCAGGCATCAGGCCAGTGCAACATATGGTATGCAGATCAAATCCCTGGTCCCTGTGTTGTGTAAGCAGATGCTTAGCCCCTTAGTCCGCCGAGCTATCTTACTAGCCCTTCAAATGTATTCTTTATTTTAATGATTTTGGGTTGTTTTCCCTCCCTTTATGAGAATATGAGCTTTTGGGATAAAGGAATATTGAACTAGTTTGCTTACTGATGTATTCTCAACATCTGGAATCTAGTCTGGCAGCGAGTAGGCACTCAGTAAATATTTGTGGAACAAATTAATGTATGTGTAAGTAAATAAATAAGTTAATAAATGAGTGAATGGAAAGAAATAGAAACTTCTATGTGCATTAGGGAAATCAGAGTTTAGCGGTCTAAGGCTAATGGGCTTCGACCACTCACTCTTGGGAGCTTCCATAGTCACTGCTCATACCCATGTTTACAAAGAAACACTGTAGACTCTTTCATAGTAATTTCTAGTATTTGCATATTTATATCTCTAGTGGCCAAAAAAGTTCTGCTGAATTATTTCCAAACCTTATTTATTTTAAGTAACATCTGCTGTCATTATAGTTTTAAACAAAGGGAAAAATCAGATCTTAGCATGAATAGCTACTAAGATATAATGATTAAAAATTCAGTCAGACCAGAGTTAGGATCCTGTTTTTACCACTTTCTACTTATGAGACTGAAAGCAAGGAATTTCATCTCGGTTTACAACAGTTTCGTCATATGCACTATGTGATTATTTGTACTTAGAGTTATTGAGAGATGAAATCAATTAATATACACAAAGTATCTGGAATAATTTCCTGCACATAGCAACTATTCATTATTATTATTTATTACTATTTGATGCCTTCTATCCTTTACCACCTTAAACGCCTTTCTACCTTACATGCCACTCCTGTTCTACTCCTGACACAAACATTTACCTCTTTTTGCCACCAATATGCTTACTCCTCCTTTGACCCTAGAAATAAAGTTGCAGATCTAGAGGTACAAGGTCAGAATTAGATCTGAAACTCTTCTGAGTCATTAATAAACATGATCGAAATGCCTAAAGATTCAGATGAGAGGAGAATGAGATGTTTTTGGTCTGAGTAGCATTTTTCCAACTTTCATTCATCCCCAGAAAGGGTTTTTATTTATTTACTTTAACTTATGAAAAATAAAACAAAATATTATGATCAAATAATAAAAAAACAATGGTTATTACACTAGTTTTTTATTTCTATCTCTTTTCTACTCTTTGTTCTTTATCGTTGCATAGGATATCAAGGAGCCAAGAACTCCTCTAATTACCTACAGAAAGATCCTTACTAAGATTACAGAAATAGATCACACAGAATCAGAAAGTGCTGGAGACAAACACACCCACCCACACCCACCCATACATACCATATGCAAAAACCAAGGCACCTCTTTTACCCCATGAGAAATTCAACTTCACAACCAGTCATGAAGGAATAGGAATTGTTTTCTAGTCAATTCTGTCACGTTATACTTCAATGTGAAGTATATATTAGAATATAAGATATATTCACCTTGTCCTGCCCATACTTTCACAACTAAAAAGACTGGATCTGGTGGCACATGCCTGTAATCCCAGTACTTGGGAGGCTGAGACAGGAGAATCATTGCAAGGTTAGAGCAGCCTGGGCTACAAAGTGAGTTCAAGGTCAGTGTGAACTGAATAATGAGACCCTATTTCAAAAAGACAAAGAAAGAGAGAATGTTTTAATAAAAGTATAAAGTTTCCAGTCAGTCAGAAAATGATCAGTTGATGATTCTCACTCAGATCTCAGTCATTCAGCCAAGGGTGCTTCTCAGCCATGCACTGCAGTGTAGCAGATAGGGTGAGCCCATTTGTTTATACACTTCCCTGGGCTCCATTAACTGATCTTATCCTTTACTTTTTTATTCATCTGACTTAGTAAATAAACATAAGTCAAAGAATGGGAATCAAAGGAAGTGGTGGATATTTTTGCCAAGAGAATTTGAATAACTCACTTTTTAAGGCCCCACCTACTGCAGTATACACTCTGAATTAAGACCCAGCTGATGTGCCAGACAGACCCCCAACATTTAAAATGAAAGCCTTCTATTGACTCAATTAATAATTTTCTGAGTGCCTAGAATTTTCACCCTCTTATTAAAACATTCTTTTTAATATCTGAAAGTAAACTAAACTAGCAGGTAGGGAAGGATAAGGAGAATGGTGAAGTATGATGCAACAGAATTGACTGAATACAATCCCCAAATATATCCCACATTACTGGAGGCAGTAGTATGCCAGCAAAGCATGAAGTCCAGGATTCACACACATCCCCCACCACACAATAAGTCAACACAGCTACTTCTCAGTAATATTTTTGAACGAAGCAATATCTTTATAGTTTTCAGCAGTCAAAGTTTCAGCAGACCCTTGAGGGCTTCAAGGCAGTATTGTATTGACAGTAGAACTGACAATAGAACTTGTGGGGCTGACTCCTGAACCCCTGTTGATGCATGAAAATAGTCATAATCCCAATTCTGTTAAAATAAATACTTCCAAATCATCATCAGAGAGTGCAGCAGAGGCCTCCTGTCAGTAGAAAAAGCTGTTATTTTCATAGCTTTCACTTTCTCCAAGAGAGCAGTATTTTTTTTCAAAGAGACAGTTTTTTCAACACTTCAGCTTAGCAGTTTTGTAAGTCCGCTTTATAGCTCTGTGCTTGGTTTGGTAAGAAACTGGGACATTACAAAGCAGTATTTTTATAAAATGGCATCAAGTTATTGAACTGATTATGGGCTATGACTATTGTGTTTACAAAAAGGACACTGTAATTCATTCCAGCCCAGTCCACTTTGCAGGACATAAAGGCCTGGTAAATCAAGCTAAGGGACACTGAATTTAGCCCATTAGCAATAGACATCCATGAAAGTTTCTTTGAAAAATAAAATCACCTCACTTTGGAAGCTTTGTGAACATGGGATTAGAATATTAATGCAAACATCTAGGTAAGAGATGATGACAAGGAAATATTAATTTTAAAAAGAGAAAGGAAAGGTTACAGAGTCAATTTTGAGGTAGAATTGATAGACCTTGATAACTGATTAAACGAGAGGCACTTCAATTTACGATGTTATCAACTGCGATGATAATACTGAAGCCATTTAATACAAGAGGCATTGACAAAATACTTTTTCTTCTAAGTAGAAGAAATCTTAAGCAAAACTTAAAAGATCACCAAGATGGATATCTTTGACACCTTTTTCTCAGAATGGACAACCACATTCAAAAGATAGAATCTGTGACCTGAGGTCTTAACAAAAGAAAATGATACAAGTTTCCATAAAATATAAATGTTTGGAATACTTCATGGCAAGAAAGATCAGATGAACTGTGGAACTAGCAAGGTATTCATCACGTGGCTGGACAACTATATTTATTTTTAAAAGAGATGACCAGTGTTTCATAAGTCTCCTCAGAGTCTGTCTTCTGGAAATTCAGTTTGCTTAAACAAACTGAAGGACAGGGCAACAGCCATGTACTAGGTGCTGAGAATGCATAAATGAGCTAAAATACTCTTACTTTCAGAGTATGCGATCACCAAACAGCATAATGATGTGTTCAGTGGCCTTTGGATTAGTCTTCAAGCATGATGTGTCTCTCACACACTGTCAGCCAAAGTTCATGTTTTTCTGTGCATTAAATAAGCCTGTCTGCATCTCTCTTGAACATTGGTTTATGAGTACCTGTTTATGTGTTCTTCCCCTTCAAAAGACTGTGAGATACTAAGGTGCAGAGACCATATCCTGTCCACTGTTGCATATCTAGGGCAAGAGAACAATCCTTGACCTTTATTGCTTAGGGGAACAAGAACCTCTCATAGTACCTCTAAAGACATTTCATAATCACTGCCATCCCTTATAGTTTCTTCATTGAAGCTTAGGGATACTGGAAATTGGCCTATTCTCCAAATAACAAGCATCAGTTTCCAAGGGAAGAGTTCTTCTCTTCACAATGGTGTAGAGCACAAAAGCGTGGGACTTAATCTGAATACATGAATGGTGTGTCAGCTCCACCATTTACTATCTTATAATGACAAAGCAACACCCAGTTTTGTAATCCAAGAACATCGAGAGAGGATAAAGTGCTGTCTTTATAGGACCACTCAGAGGATCAAAGCAATGTACATTGCAAACTGTAAGTAATGTGGAAATATTTATTTAATAGCATAGATTACTTAAAATACCACCAAGAAAAACAGTTCTTTTCTCTGTCTATGTTGAAGAAAAATAAAAACTTAATTTAATACACATAGGGTTGAGAAAACACTTGGGAATTAAATTTGTGAAATATACTAAAGTAACATTTAGTAGTTGCAAATATTTTAAGCAAGAATATGTCACTGAACAACTAAAAGTGTGATAAGTTTACAGAACTAGAGAACTTTGTAAGCTCTTGAATTTCATTTTCTTCTGAATGCAGAGAATATTGTAGTTCAGCTGACAAAGTATTACTGTGAGTGGGAATGAGAATCATAATCTTGTTTTGAAAACACCAATTGTCTACTCATTATGTAGCTCCTTATATTCTTTTTCATTAACTGTGGCACAGAGGATTCATAGTCCTTCAAATATGCTTGCTGGTGGAGAGAACAAATACATTTTTCAAAGGAAAATAACCAGATTTAGAGAATTAGACTGACTTGTTGACTCATTGACTGAATTAAATAATTCCCCCTCAGACACTTGGCAAAGTAAAAATCAAGCCCTTCCACTTCATGGCTGATTCTGTCTGCCTTTACTTAGTTCATCATCTCCTCTTAGGGCTTGAAATTCCAATTAAAAGTGTTTTGCTACTTGATGACGGTTATAGATGATGAACTTCTAAAATTTTAACTCTATAAACATAGAAATCAGATTCAGTCTGTTTATAGTTTGTATTCTAAATAAATACGTTTATCACTGCCTTCCATGAGGTGGAGAAGTAGTCAATTTATACACATACACACACACACACACACACACACACACACACACACACCTTCTTTCCATAGTAAATCTCACAGTACTAGGAGAAAAGAATAATGCCAAAGAAGGATGGTAATGTAATTGTACCCAAGTTGTGACTTTATTTGCAAGCAGATTTAAGGATGTTATTAAACAATCATACATGAAGTTATAATTGACAACTAATGAGTTTTTCAATAAAATATTTCTTTTAGTTGGTAAATATTTAAGGTGAAACTTACAGGCCAAGAAAAGTGCTAGCCACTACTGAACAAAAGGAAACATCATCCCTGTTCTTGCTGGGTTTCCCATTTAAACAAGGAGACAGATATTAATCAATTGAGCATAATGATGAATGTATAGTTTCAATACCAGAAGAGTGTTCAAACGGAAAAGCAGGGCACAGGCCTCTTCACTAAATTAGTAAGAAAACAGTATCTCTTTGCAGAGCAAGGACAGTGGGCTGTCTTGAGCCCAAGAGTTGAAAGAATGGTGAGAGGATTTGCATGAGAAGGGTAAAGAAACCCAGTTTGATTGAGGCACAGAGAGTAAAAGTTCAGGGTGGACACTGATGACACATAGAAGCTGTATTAATGTACTCGACAAATATTTAAAATACTTCCTGTTAAAATGTGCCCTTCGACGCTTCAGGCTTTCTTTTCATCTTCCAGTTCCAGGCGCTTGATCACTGTGGTTTACAGTGCAGTCATGGCCAACTCCAAGAACCACACCACGCACAACCAACCCCGAAAACGGCACAGAAATGTCATCGAGACACCTCGGTCACAAGATATGAATCTCTAAAGGGGTTAGATCCCAAGTTCCTTAGGAACATGTGTTTTGTCAAGAAGCACAACAACAAGGGCTTCAAGAAAATGCCACTGAAAACAGGAGGATCACCACAAGTTCAATTTGTATAGTGAGACCTTGCACACACGCACACAAAAGCTTGGGTTCGAGGTGCCATTCAAGCTAGCTATTCCTCTGCTCAGTATTTTTTCCAGAAGAACTGAAAACATAGTACCACAATGATATATGTGCACCCATGTTTATAGCAGCACAATTTGACATAGGTAAATCCTGGAAATAACCAGATGCCCAGCACCTGGGGAATGGATAAAGAAGAGGTGGTATATTCATGCAGTGAAGTATTATTCAAGTATAAACAGGATAAATTTGAGACTTTTGTAGGTAAATTGATGCAATTAGAGACCATACTCTTAAATGAAATAAATCAGACCTGCGTGTGCGAACATCATATTCTCTCCTTAGTGTGAGAACCTGAAAGAGGAAATGGAATCTGAAGGGTACAGTAAATACTGGAAAAAGAGAATGAACGTATTCAAAAGGAAAAAGTTACTGAGTTAAGGAGAAGGACAAGAGGGGGGGAGAGATTTATTTATGTATGTAAGCAGGATAGTTTGGACAACTGAAGTGTGCATTTCTGCTGGTTTATATAGAAAAAATCAGTTAATGATTAAATTTGTTTCATCTCCTTTTTTAAATTGTCTCCCCTTTTTGCTTCTTAATATCTTACACATTTCTTTCCGTTTTTCTTTCTTATCCCAATTTTACATGCATATATCTGATAATATAAATAATTGGCTGGAAGACAACATTATACATTACAACAAATACTGTGAAATTCATATTACTTTGTTAAGTGAAATTCTGTATCACTTCTAAATTTTCTGTTTTAATTATAATTTTTACTCTCTTTAAAAAATAAAAGAAAAATTAAAAAGAAAATAAATTTGGGTGCCTGGCATTTTGTCTCAGTAACATGAGAAAAATAACTAAGGTATAACCTCTTCATATTTTTCTTATGACATTATGTTAAAAAGTTAGATTCAAATAAATATAAAGTCTTGGAGAGGGACTAATTGCATTTATTTTTCTTTGCTGACAGATAATGAGAAATGGGTATAACTCATTTCAGGAAATGGGTAAAAGTTCAATCTTGCATATTCAAGTAGACATATTAAGTAATGATACAACTCTGAAACTAACAGAAGATTTGGCCATAGAAATTTTGGCTACATGGAATGTGAGTGGGACCACCCAGGGACCGCCGGACCCTCATTCCAGCCAGCACCCAGGACAAGCATGTGTGTATGACTTCCTGCATCAGACAGGTCTGATGTGGAATCCTGTGGCAGAACTCCCTGCAGAGGCCAGAGGCAATATAATCATGTTTTACATTGTCCTGCATAACTACCATTTTGAGAGCTCTTTATTATTTATCCAGGATCATACAGGAACTTCTCTTGCCTTCTGGATTATGGTCTTTGTTATTTTCTATATGCTATGTCTGGCGGTATTAGAATATTTCAAGTTTGTATAACTAGAAAGAAAATATCTTACTTTTAGTTTTCAAAGGTACATTTGCTAAGTATAAAATTCAATGAGTACAGAGCATTATTTTTCAGTCCTTTGAATAAATAAGTCTAGTTTCTTACCAACTTGCTCTCTTTTTTTCTAATGTGGAATAAGGAGCTATTTAAGTTTGTTCTTACATAGCTAATATTTTTTCTGTGTATAAGCTTTAATGATAATTTTCTTTACAATTAGTTTTAGACAATTTAATTTTTTTGTATCTTGGTATAATTTTATTCAAATCTCTTATACAAAATGTTCATTTTTCTTAGAAATGTGGTGCCATAATTTCAAACAAATCCAGGAATTTTAAATATTTAAGTATTTATTGCTTACTGCCTTCTACTTTGAGAATTCTAATTATATGAATATAAGTGTCTTGATTTTGGCACAGAGTGAACTATGATATGACTGATCTGTTAACACTTTCTTCTTCATGTTTTAGACAATTTATATTGTTATATTCATTTAAGTTTGTAAGTAATGTTTCTACAATGTGCAATCACTAATTAATCTTATGTTATGTATTCATTTCAGAAATATTGTTCTAAAATTCATTCTGTCTGCATCTTATATTTTTCACATTTCAATATTTGTGTATAATTTTAAATTTTCTATAGAACTATTGAGTTTCAATAAAGTTAATAATGAGTTAAAAAAGGAAAGACAAACTAGAATGAGACAATGGATACAAAAAGGAAAGGAAAAGAAAAAAAAATACATATATATGACAGTTATAGTACTAATTTCTCTTAGTTCATTGAAAAGAAAGATTTGTGTTAATATTGTTTGGACAATTAAATGTACCTTGTACTCTGAGTAAGTAATTTAAAGATAATATGCAATATATTAACCATAGTTACCCTTCTCTTATTTTGTTTTGAAATTCTGGTTTTGTTAATTAGTTAAAAAAAAGACAAAAATAATAATGCACACAAACATGCAAAACAACTTGGGCTACATATGCTTGCAGTGGGTCTCGCCATCTGAGAGCCTAGCAGACCATTAGACAAGGGAGATAAATAAAAGGGGCAGCAAGATAGCTCAGTGGACTAAACAGCTACTTAAGCAAGTGCAAGGACTGGGGTTTGATCCCCAGAACCACATATTGCTCTGACCTGCCCATGGACACCCTGAGCTGAACCCTGAGACTGCGTGTGGTGACACATGCCTCTAATCCCTACACTGCAGAGGCTGAAGACAGGAGAATCACTATGAGTCCAAGCTGTGTAGTGAGACCCTGTACCAAATACAAAAAAAAATCAAGAAAACAACTAGGAGCCGATAAGGTCTATCATGAGAATTGTTTAAAGAGCAGACTTTACAATAGCTTTGGTTTTCTTTCCTTTCTTTTCTTTGCTGATAACTTTCCAATCATGACAGATCCTTAGAAAGATTTTTGTCCAGTATTATGCAAGGACACTTGCCACTCTTAGGCCACTTACTGAAACAGTGCTTTCATCTTCCAAAGTGTTGATTTTCGTCACATGAATTAGCCTTGAAGGTTATTTTTCGTAAATTGATTATTTTCAGAATCCTTGCCCACTACAGCTGATTATATTCTTAAAGATCATCATTCAGCACAGTAAGTTGTGTAATCAGTAAATTTAAATCATAACTAAAACACACTCCTTTTGGACAGTTAACATTCCTCTGTCTTAATAGTCTACACATTAACTACATGCCGAAGACCACCAGAGGGATACTGAGAGTTCATTTTCTTTTTGAGACAGGGTCTTACTATGGAATTCAGGATGGTCTCAAACTGACAGTGATGCTCCTGCTTTAGCTTCCCTGGTGCTGGGATTGCAGGCATGGGCCACCATGCCTAGCTCAAGAGCTGGTATCTTCTTTTAACATTTATATAACCAGAAACTAAACTAAGAAGATTTCTCAAATTGTCTCAAGTAAACATTGTAGCTTCCCTAAGAAATAAATGATTGTATATATTTGGTTAAGGAAATAGCTCTTTCCATGTTAATTTGCTTAAGGTTCCATTGGTTATATTTGAAGGAGCTTGACTTTCAATACTGGAAAAATCCAACTCTAAATTTGAGGAATTTAGTATTAGGCTGTTTTGTCCTTCCTTGTAGAGCCTAACATCCACTTTCTCGGAAGATAGATTTTACCGAATTATGACTTTCAAAGTTATACTTTGAATTTTTAGTAAAAGTGACCATGAAAACATGCTAATTCTGCATGAGCTGCTTGTCACAGAATAGTCCCCTGTGTTCCATGTGAAGAGTTGCTTCCTAAGTTTGGCATGGGGTGGGGATAATTGTTTTCAAAACATCCAAAGTACATTGCCTCAATACACAAATCAACCCATTTCCCTTCCCATCAGATTATTCCCTGTTATCATTTTCGTATAGTGTTTCTTTATATAAATTCTTTATAGGTACCCTTGGAATAAGGTAAAGAGTAACATAGCAAGTTTAACACCATCTTCCTAGATATTAGCAAGCCCAGTCAACTTCTAAAGGAGTCCACATTAAATCTGAAGCTGATAAATTCAGAAGAATCATTTCCCAAATGCTCAAACGTTCAAGCATTGCATGTTCAAGGACTTAATCCAGATGCTCAGCCTAGCATCAGATTCTTCCTGGTAGCAAAAATCATTTGCTAGCTCTCTGCTGCTTTTTTGCTCAGCAGTCTTTCCTCTATTGATTCATTTATTTATAAAATTGAACATATTTTTTTTCTTTTGGATTTTTAAGACAAGGTCTTGTTATGTATTTCAGGCTGACCTTAAACTCACTGTGGAGTGCATCAATTATCTTATTGAGATTCCTTTTTTCATGTGTCGATTCTGTGCTATTGAGGAGAATTACTATGCTGAGAACACATCCCTACTGAGAGAAATTCACAACTCTCTCTCCCTCCTCTCTCTCTCTAGATATAATATATATAATAATACATTATATATATTATATATATATATAATTTTTTGAAGAGAGATATCTAGATATAGATATTAAAGGAGTGCACAATTTCTGTCTGATTTTGTTCTTACTTTGTTTTAGAATTTGTGATTCTTTAAGTCTTAAACACGATTTTAAAAGAACATCAAAATCAAGCAACCTGATTTGATTCATTTACCAGGATACTGGATTCTACTCACCATTAGAGAGTACAATGTGGGACAATGGGATTTATTCTTTAACAGTTACAGTGCTGTGCAACCTTAGAAGAGTGGATCAGAATATAAGATATGCTGAATCTCCTTAGACCTAAGTAAACTCTAATAACTCAGTATCTGCCCATTTTGTGCCATCTCTCTGATTGCTTCATGTGGAGACACTTCCCATTTTGAATGGGAGACACTCTCTGAGCAATGTATTTCTTTTAAAAAGATATGTGCAATTTTCTCCTAAGGAGCCTCACTGGCTGAGAAGATGCTGAATCATTAGAAATACAAATCTTGCCATGGCTGCTTCAAGAAGCAACACAGTACCATCTTAAGCCAAAGTAGGTCTTGTTCTGACTTCAGTTTCCAGAACATCTCAGTTCTCCCTGGTGTAAAGTCTTGTTGTCTGTCTCTGACATATTTCTAGCAGAGGAACCTACTCTAACAAGTTATCATTAGTCTGAGAGATGCCTGGCATTATCACACACATTGTAGTACCAGGGTAATACTCCTAGGAAGGAAAAAATATGAACAATGAAGAATTTTATTTATAAAGTAACCACCTTCACACTGACGCCTTCATGTGCTTGTTACAGCATAAGGTGTCAAGTGGTCCATGAAGAAAGAGAGCTGTGTTTGTGTACTGTAAGAGAGCTGTGTTTGTTGCTACTGTATATGAAGCAACCCTAGCCCTTAGCTGCTTCTACTGCTGCTCTCACAGCATTTCACAACTCTTAGTGATCTTTTCTTCCTCCCCAATTGTAATATCTAATCTGGAAATTATGCAGAGCAAAGTGATGTCCTTGAGAAATGAAACACAAACCCAAGAAATTTTCCTTGAAATAGTTCCTTAAAATATGCAGCTCTGACTTGTATTAGGTATTTACACACAGGGATATCTATATGACTACTTTGGGTATGGTTCTAGATGTCATCAACACTTATTTTTATTTTTTTAAATAGGGGATTTTTATTTTTTTTTAAGTTATAAAAACATGAGCAAGTCAAAAATACAGTTTAGGGGCTGGGGAGATGGCTCAGTAGAATAAGCGCTTGCCTGGCAAGAGCAAGGGCCTAAGTTCAATCCCCAGTTCTGCAAAAAAAAAAAAAAAAATACAGTCTAGTCCATACAAGAGCAGTTTCATCCATTTCAAAGTAGTAGTTTGGAGAAAGTAATCTACAGATATTCAGTTATTGCTACTTATATGCAGCTTTTATTTGTGATTGTTCTCCACAATGGCAAAAAGATAAGTTAAATGTTGTCTGGTATCACTGTTTGGGTCTAATTTAAATTCACACTTGAGGAAGCCCTAACATGATCTAGGAACCCTTGGGTCTACATAATTAAAGGAGATTCTAGGCCCCATAGTGGGAAAAGTGTGGAAATATGCAAACTTTGTTGTTTACACACACACACACACACACACACACACACACACTTTGTAGTCCTAGAAGTGAACAGCTACTGCAGCTACTGGACACCACCTGCTTCAAATTGTGAAGCTAAGTAGAGAGTGAAAGGAATTGTGCTTCAGTTTCCCTAAGTGCCATTTCTGAAGAGGAAATGGGTGAACCAAGTTGGGGTGAATACCTTATATTATTCTCCCATTTATCCTCTACTGTACTTGGCATAGTGGATATACTCAATAAATGTAAGTGAAAGATCATATATATATATATATATATATATATATATATATATATATATATATCTTCTTCATTATGGATCAAGATGGTTAATCCCAAAGAATTTTGTTATGAATGACGGGATTTCCATGCTCCATTTGGATAATGAAGTAGACTTTCATTCTCCTATCGAGTCCAAGTGACATTTTGAACACCTAACACACCAGGTGATATAGGGCATAGAACAGCATATGAAAACATAACTTATACTCTTGAGAACCATTTATTCTCGTGAAAATATGGTCCACTGGTGCTTAATTACAAGTAGACTTTCAACTTGTTTTACACAAGAAAAATGAACAACACATAAAGCACTTAAAAGAATAACATTGATTGGGAGGGAACTCATCAAGGTAGAATTGATAATGCAAATATCAATGAGTCCTTGCTTCAGAAGATGAGTCTGAAGCCAGATCAGACTGAGTTTTGAGTGGAGGGCCAGAAAATATTTGAATGAAGTTCCAATGAGTTGACTAAACAGAATCAATTGAAAGAGTGATACAATCACTCAGGCCTGGGCTGCAAAACCCCTATACCATGACAGGAATAAATGGTTTTGGAGGATTAAATCAGGGAAAATTTCAACAGAATATTTGCTCTGAAAAGCAGGCAAATACTGTCAAAAGACAAGAGATGACAGATCAACAGTGAGCATCAGAGAAGGAAAACCATTCAAGAGACACAAATGTGCTTGGTGTGGTTTGTTAAATACATCAATCAGCATAACTACTACTCGAAAACAATCATGCATCACATGAATTATACCCCAAACTATGTGCTTAAGAGAGCATAAGACCTATAAGGTGGTTTTGTATTAACTGAATCATCCTGGGTGAATGCATTGTTTAAGTCAATGCAAACACATAGTAAGCAGTTTCTCAGGAATGAGTAAAGCTTTTATGATCAAAATAGGGAAGAATGAAGTATATGTCATAAAATACCTCTTCTACTATCAAAGAAAGGAAGTAGCTGTGCATTTAAATTTATTTTTTTCAATTCTAGAGATTAAATTTAAGGCCTTTGCACAAGGTATACCTTCTGCTTGCTTATTTGTTTATTTGTTTACTTGTTTGCTTATAGGAAACATTTATTAAGTTTCTAAGCTGTCCATGCTGAGCTTGAACTTGCAGTACTTCTGCATCTACCTCCCAGAAACTGGCCGTCTTTTTACTGATTGGGCATTGTCTTTCTGGATCATTGTTATTCCTGTGTTGGACCTAGCTGTGAAGTACTCTAGGCTCTCAACTGCAGAAAGTTCATAAATTGGAGAGGTGATAAAGGAGTGGGGATAATCTCAAGTATAGAAAGAATCTAAGTCTGCTATATGGGGTTTTGTAGTCAGGGTTTTATGGGACTAGATTTAATACAGGACACATAATTTATAGAATTATTTTAGAGTAATCACCCAAAAAGTCAAATACCAAAGAGTGTGGGACATCTGTCCATCTGCTGAAAGAATTCAGCTGAGGGCCTGGATCTCATGGCAATGTCCTGCATAAATCCAGATGGAGACATTCCATATCTCATGCAGGTCTACTAGGGAAGCTCAAAGAACACTGGTGGAAGCTAGAAAGTCTGCACTAGCAGGATGAAGTATCTGCCAGCACGCTGAAGGATCTGCACCAGAGCCAAGACGTAACACACAAGGGGAGGATCAGAGCTCCCCTGAAAAGAACTGCAACAATCCTTAGCAACAGTGAGAACTAAGCTCTCCTAGTGATGAGTTTAGCTTAGTTCATACCAGAAAAATCAGCACAACAAGCTTCTCCAGGAGGATCAACAGCACACAGTCTTCCCTTCCAGTTCTCCTTTAATTTTATTGAGACAATCCTCAGGTGGGCCTTCCACATCCATAACTACACTCATTCAGTTTATCTAGATACTACAATTTGATCATGAGTTTTATCCATCACAGGGCAGAAGGCTGTCTAGGGTTACTGATCAGTAGCTCAACTCCCTGGACACACTAAGGCCCATTGAAAAACTAAGACAGTCATTACAGTTTAAACCTTAAAAGTGTCCCATAATTCTGTATGTTAAAGAGTTGGTCACCAACCTATGGTGCTATTGGAAGGTGGTGGCAATGTTAGGAGTTGGGGCCTAGGAAGTTTGGTCATTAGAGCTATGCCTTTAGAGAGGATATTAGCATTCCAGCCTCTTCTCTCTTTGCATCTTGGCCAATGTAAGATGAGCAAATTTGTTCCACTATGTACTCTCTGCCATGACATATTTTGCTGCTTCACCACAGGCCAAAAATCAAAAAGAGGCCATGGACTGAAACCATGAGCCTCCTAAAAATATTTTTCTTTTTGTTTGTCACATATATTTGCTTACAGGAAGATAATGCTAACTAAAACAACCATATTTCTTGAAATACCTTCCTTAGCCTTCATGGATAGGAATATTCATGAATGTAGATTTGTGAATCTCACTCTATTAAATAAGGCTGTCTGTAGATAGAGGCATGGAATCTCTGCTTCATATATATGCTCTTCAGATGATTCCTAGATGCACTAAAATTTAAGAATTTCAAATTTAAAAGCTATTCCAGGATAACTATTCTAGACCAGTGGTCCTCAAATATACCATGTATCAAAATCCCTTGCAAGACTTATTAAAGCAGAGTACCAGGCCTTAGTTCCAGAGGTTCTGATTCATAAGTTCAAGAATTTTCAAAAAACAGGAGGAGGAGGGTGGGGAGATGGCTCAGTAGAATAAGTGCTTGCCTGGCAAGTGCAAGGGTCTGAGTTCAATCCCCAATTCCACCAAATAAATAAATAAATAAAAAGAATTTTCACTTTTTATAAGTTTCCCTCTGATATTTATACTAATAGTCCCAGGGACACATTTTGAAAACTCAGAATGTCACGCAGTGGTAACATTCAGGAGTGTACTGCAATTAGTTCAAGATGGTCTACTTAATTTAGAACAAGGTAGAATATGGATGTAGAGCCTGGGATATAGCTCAGTGGCAGAATGCCTGCCTGACAAGTGTAAAGTACTGAGTTTAGTTCTTAGTACTGAGAAAAGAATACAAATATAAAAAAAGCAAGGTGAAGCATTTTCATGAGAAAATGGTAGAGACCAGGCAAGATGGGCAAATCTCAACAAGATGGCAGGCTCAAGGATGGCAGTGCTTCTATGGACTTGGCCTTCTAGAGTCATTCAGGGAGCAGGAAGGAAACATGGCCATGCCAGACAGAGCTATCAATAAGGTGGCACAGGAGTGGCTGTCCAGGTTTTTGAAGGAGCAGGCCAGAAGTGCAATAAAAATATGCAAGAATGAAAAGCAACAATAAGCAACAGTGACCTGCTAGATGAGTCAACTCAAGCATTGCAAATGCCAAATGGGATTGCTCAAGAATGCAATCAGAAAGTACTAAAGAGATGAAGCAACAGGATAATGTATAATAAAGAAGTTATGAGGCTCAAGTGAAAAGTTCAAATTCTCCTGCCAGAGCAATGCACCAAGGCATGCGTCAGTGTCTATTCCCTATACTTCGCCTGGTTTTCAGTACAGTATGGGTGAGTTTAGGAAGTAACATGGCAAATGGAAGGAGAACATCTCAGGAAGCACATTCTCTGCCCAGAAGACTGAAGGACGAGAACATACACAGTCTAAAGCTTTGAGTTTGCCAACCATTGGCCTGAAAAACTTCAGGTGCTTTCAATGAGTACAAAGCAAACAAGGAGCAGAGTTATGCGGGGAGAAAGACATTAAGGATGTAATTTATTTCTACCCTCTAGGAGTTCCCCAATGGCACCAAATATTTCAGTTGTTCTTTAATGTTTCATCTAATTGCTCAGTTATATATAAATATATATTTTGTAAAAATTTGAAAAAATCTATCTAGAAAAAATACTAAAAATTCCTGCTGCTCATGCTCAATAAAGTTTCCATGTATTTAGATGCACATATTGGCATTCCAATTTTCTGTTTTGTTTCTCCTAATAATAGATCATTCTCTCTCCCTCTCTCTCTCTCTCTCTCTCTCTCTCTCTCTCTGTCTCTGTCTCTCTGTCTCTCTCTCCCTCTGTCTCTCTCTCTGTCTCTTTCTCTCTCTATTCCCCCATCTCTCTCTCTCCCTTAATATACTCCTTGTATGTGTTTCTATGTTAGTACATGAACATTTTAACTTCTTTCAAAAAATTGCAGCATGTTCTACATTGTGTATAAGCCTCTATTTAAACTATTTCCTATTACTGGACTTCTACGTTTTGTTCTCCACTTTTTCTCCAAAAATAATGCACACAGGTTGAGTAGCCCTTAAACAAAATACGGAGGCCAGAAGTGCTTCAGATATCATATTTTTTTAGAACCTAGAATGTCTGCTTATACATACTGAGATATCTTGTGGGTGGAAATTCATTACACATAGCCTGATGATAATTTTATACAATATTTTCAGTGTGCTTCTATGTCCTGAGTCTTCACTGACCTTGAAAGGCTAGGTCCAAAATGTTGGCTGGCCTTGTGGCTCTTCTATTTCTTTAAATCTGACTTGGGATCTTAGGTTGTTAACCATCCAGAAGAAAAGCTGATTAGTATCCTGCAGCATATGCCATTCACTTTGCCTTATCTGACTCAATTGATTTTACTTGTTATACATTTCCTTTTGTATTTCTCCATTTCGCTTGTTATACTAGGGAGACTATACGATATTTACACATGTGTGTCTGGTTTATTTCACTTATGAGTATATGTTCAAGTGGCATCCACTTCAGTATAAATGCTTCAAACTTATCATTCTTAACAGCTGAGTAATACTCCATTATATAGAAATACCACATCTTTTTCAACCATTCTTCATGTGATGGACATCTTGGT
>PVKA01040936.1:0-18426 GCA_004027165.1 Ctenomys sociabilis | reverse complement strand
CAGGGTGGTGATGGGTGCGGGCAACACCAGAGGGTGCAGGGTGGTGATGGGTGCGGGCAGCACCAGAGGGTGCAGGGTGGTGATGGACGCGGGCAGCACCAGGAGGGTGCAGGGTGGTGATGGGTGCGGGCAACACCAGAGGGTGCAGGGTGGTGATGGGTGCGGGCAGCACCAGAGGGTGCAGGGTGGTGATGGACGCGGGCAGCACCAGGCCTTCAGTTTTGCTCTCTACTATGTCCTGTGCAGCTGGCACAATGTCCAGTAGGCGGCAGGTATGAGATGCATATTTGTTGGACTGAAGGAAACACCCACTTACAGATTAGAAGATCTCTGAATTCTAGGAACATTGACTACCAGATATTAGGCAACATCTTCAAATTATCCGGGGTGGGGGGGTACTGTTTTATGTAGCAATAGTCTCCTTTTCCTGCCCTGAGAGACCTATGAAGGTCCATGGTCGCGAGGAGAAGGAGTGAGTGTCCCTGTCTCTGTGATGATGCCCACACAGCACCCGATGGGACCGAGGACAGGAGCCTTGCTCTTTTGAGGGGTACACTGGCACCCCATGTCAGCACAGGGGTTTGAGAGAGAGAGCATCAGTGCAGCTGTCAGAGCAGGGCTTGCAGGCCAGCAGAGGTACCCAGTGAGCTTTCCACCCCAAAGCATGTGCCGTGGCCAGGTGCCTCCTCACCCTCCAGGGCGCTTGGAGCTGGGCGAGGAGGTGCCGCCTGGCGCTGAGGAAGACTGGCCTGGCCTCAGGCTTGCTCCCCAGTGGAGGGAAGCTGTCTGTAGGAAGGGGAGATTTTGTAAAAGTGTGTAAAATTCTCTCATAGTGGGGCTCCTGCCCATTAAATTAAGAATTTGTTATGGGCACTGTGATGGACAGGTGACACAAAATTTCTCTATTTTTAGAAAGTAATATGGGGCCGGGGATATAGCTCAGTGGCATAAGCGCCTTGCCTCACAAGCAAGCACAAAGTTCTGAGTTCAATCTCCAGTACTACAAAGAATTAAAGAAGTAATACATTTAAACATGACTTAAAATTCAGAATATATTAATCAAGTACGGTAATAGGCTAGTTTTCTTTTTTCTTTTGGGTACCAGGGATCAAACTTGGGACCTTGCACTTGCCAGACAGATGTTTATGCTGCTGAGCTATCTCCCTGGCCCTGGGTTAGTATCTTCAACGTGAAATGTTTTTAAATTATTTATTTATTTGGTACAGGGTCTTGTTCCCCAGCTTGGACCCACAGTGATCCTCCTGTCTCAGCCTCTCCAGCCTGGGATTACAGGTGTGCACCACCATGCTCAGTTTCCGTGGCTGGTGTGGCGTCCCTGGGGTCCTGGGGCCAGCATGCATGCAGCACTGGGGATTGAAGCCTGGGACCTTGCGCTTGCCAGGCAGGTGCTTAGACCGCAGAGCTATCTCTCCAGCCCTGTAAAAGGATTTTTTACACATCAGCAAAAAAAAAAGAATATGTACATATGGAAGAAATCCATATGGAATATGAAGTGTGTATGGAATTTGACCAGAAAAATTATAAGTAAATCTAAATCACTTGGAAAATTTTCACTTTTTTCCAGAAATGAGTAAATGTGAATAAGAACAGTAAGACACTCTGTTCTGCTTCTCAACACAAGCACGCTCAGCATTGGGCAGGTATCTTAGGCAGTTTTGTAAGCGTTTACACTTGGGGAGCAGCGTAGCGGAGTGTGAGTAGCCCCACATTTTCACATCTCAGATGCAGCGTTTCGCCTTCACGTGAGAGATGTGCGCAGAAGGCGCACCCATAGCCCCTGCTGCTGGCTGGAGAAGGCGCGAGGAGCTCGTTGCTCTCCGTGCTGGTCAGAAACAGGGAGGTTATGAAGAACAATGCAGTTTTTAGAAATGAGACCCCAACCAGAGGGGAAGAAGCCTGCTAGAATAAGCGGGGAGCAACTCTCTGGAATGGAAAGCATGCACAGTGCTTGTAACAGCTTGGGTGTGTGACCATGCACGTCTGACAATATTTTGTGTGTGATTTTTTTTTCAATACCAGGGATTGAGCACACGATCTTTACACTGAGCTACATCCTCAGACTTTAAAAATTATTTTTCTTGAGAGCCAAGATGCCTCTAAATTGCTAAGTCACTAAGTAGCTGAGATGGGGTGTGGCTTTCAGCCCTCGTGTCTCGGCCTCCCAGAGCACTAAGGTGACAGGCGTGCTCCATCGTGCCTGGCTGTGTGGTGCTGTGGTGGTGGAAGGGGCCCATTCAGTCAGTGCTCCCGGTAAATTAAGTTATTTGACATACTTCTGTAAAACCTTGCTTCTCTGAAGAATAAGCCCTTTTCCTTGAGGATAAATACAACGGCTGCAGCCATGATTGACACCACAGGGTCTGGAGAGCAAAGTGCTTGGAGATAACAAGAGGAACTGCATGTCTTCTAATGTTTTTTATTTATTTATTTTCAGATGGGGGATTGAACTCAGGCCCTTGTGTTTGCCAAGGAAGTGCTTATACCCCACAGCCATCTCCCTGGCCCCATGTTTTCTAATGTGTATGTATGCCTGTATGCACATTGCATGTATGTGTGTGTGTAATGTGTGTGTGCCTGCATATAATGCTTCATGCACATGTGCCCTGTGCATGTTGTGTGTGCTCTTATGTGCATGTTTTGTGTGTGTGCCTGTTTGTGTGAGTGTGCGTGTGTGTATCTAGAAGAAAGAGGTGGTGTTTGAGAATAGACAGGAGCACAGAGGAGGACTGCGTGGTACAGATCAGGGCCCTGGGAACTTCTCCATGCTGCCTGTTAGGTGTGCTTGGCCACACACAGACCACATGTCTGGAAAAGTGGGTTCTCTTAGTACCATGGTGGAGGGGCCTACACAGCGGCACTCACTCTCCACTGGCTGGTTCTCTGTCTCTGTCTCTGTCTCTTTTTCTATATCTATGTCTGTCTCTCTCTCTCTTTCCCCTTTCTTCCCGGCTCCTTCCCTCTCAATCTCTGTACTGGGGATTACCCTCAGAATATTGTGCTTGCCAGGCAGGGATATGCCATTGAGCTGTATTCCCAGAGTGGGTGGCTGGACCTGCCCCTCACTGGAGTCCTTCCCTGGCACCAAGCCCCAGCCAGAGGGGCTGGGGCCCTGGGAAAGGGGCAATTCAGAGAGCAGGGTTAGTGGTATGGACCGCCCTGGTTGAAGTGCTGGGAAGGAGAAAGACTCCAGGACTATGGGATGCGTGAGGCTGTGTGGTTGTGGCTTCATGTGCTGTAGCTGTGTGTCTTTGTTTCCTGTGTGTGGACAGTGACAGCCTGGATGGATGCACATCAGCATGCTAACAGTGGTTACTTAGGTTACTTACTCCTGAATTATCCAATTAGGAAGTCATTAAATTGTTTCTTTCTTTCTTACCAGCAGATGACCCATGGGCAGGGTTGACCGCACCACATGAGGAAGAGCTCGGCAGACAGCTCCCAGCAAAGCTAGACTGGCTTGGCAGTCAGTGCAGGGGCAGGAGTCCTGTGATCACCAGGAAACTGTGCAGTTGGAACTGTCCAGGGAGCTCGCTGAGCACCCTGCGCCGTCGGTTGCAGGTGAGAGCTGGTGGTGCAGCGGCACACTGCTGCAGGGCTTGGCTGCCCTGTCTCCGGCTGGCAGCTCTAATGTAATAAGCACAGGAGTGGGCAGAGGCGTGCACCATCATCCCAGTGCTCTGGAGGCTGGGGCAGGAGTTCAAGTTCAGCCTGGGCAGCTGAGTGACTCAGGGTGACCCTGGGTCTCAGAATAAAAAAAAAGGGCTGGTGGAGCTCAATGTGAAGGCAACGGGCTCAATACCCAGGACTGAAGGAAAGTGTTTTTCTTTTTTTTCCGGAGCCAGGGATGGAACTCAGGGCCTTGTGCTTGCAAGACAAGTGCTTATTCAACTGAGCCATCTCCCTGGCCCCTGAAAAATATGTTTTTTTATTATCTGCTAAATTTCTAGCAATTTTTTTTTTCTTATTAAGTTTTATTTTTTTTTTTTTGGCTGGCTCAGGATGCCTCCAGGGCAGATAAGGCTTGAACATCTGGGGATTGAACTACAGCTACCTGCTGCTGATCGCTTTCTTTAGGCAGGCATTTAAACAGCTGAGCTAATGGGCAGGTCCCCTTCTCAAGTTCATTGTTATAATTTAGAAGTATTCATCATAGAGAATCTGTACCCTTAGGTAATGGGGTTTGAGTTCTCCTTTTTCCTAAGCTCTCACCTCCTTTAAACCCTCCGCCCCTTCCCATTCACAAAACTTTTATTTCCATTTTATTCTTCTTTTGTCATTCATTTTTCCCTTCTTTCCTTTTTCCCTTTCCCTTTCTATTTTTCTTTTCCCTTCTCTCCTCCCCAGTTTTCCTTTCTTTTGAACACTTTCTTCCTGCTGTACATTTTGGTCCTTGTTTTCACTTTCAGTTTCTCATGCCAGAGTGACAATGTAATGTTTACAGTGTGTCTGATTTATTTCTCTAAAGTGTATGGTCTCAAGGTGCATCCATTTACCTAGAAATGTCTCAAGTTGATCCTTTTTTAATGGTAAAAATAAAACAAAAAATTTCCTAACAGAATAATAGGAGAATAACAAGAGTTAATGCAAAGTAGTTACTCAGAATACAAGATACAGGCATAAAAATTCTTCAGATGATATTAGAAAAACAAACCTTTCTTTTCATGGGAGTTTTTTTTTTTTTTTTTTTGAATTAGGGATTGAACTGAGGCCCTTGTGCTTGCAAATGCCCACTTTTGGATTGAGTCTCTAAATTTGTTGGGGGTGGGTCTGATTTTTTTCGATTTCAGTTCTTGATACTAGTCCTTTGTCTGAGGAACAACTGGGTAAACCTTTTGGCCGCTCTGGGTTGTCTTTTCACTCAGTGGGTCTTTTTTTTTTTTTTTCCTGTTGAAAAGCCTTTTACCCAAGTTTGATCCTTGGTACTAAAAAAAAAGCTTTTTAAAAATATGAGGGGCTGGGGAGATGGCTCAGTAGAATAAACACTTCACTGGGAAGCACAAGGGCCTGAGTTCAATCCCTGGTTCTGAAAAAAAAAAAAAGATGATATTTCTGTGATTGATTCTTTGTTTTTTTAATTTCCTGAGTGGTAAGGATTTTGTTTATGAAATCTTTGCCTACACCTATATCTTCAAGAGTTCTATATATCCTCTTTTCCAGTAGATTTAGTGTTTATGCTCTTTTTGGAGGGGTACTGGAAGTTGGACTTTTAGTTTTCTTCTTCTTTTCCTTTTTTTTTTTGTATTTTATGAAAGGGTCTACAGGGTGTTCAGGATTTCACTATTAGATCGGATTCATAGTGATCCTCCTGTTTACAACCTCCCAAGTGCTGGGATTACAGGCGCAGGCCACCATGTCCAGTCTCAATTGCTGTCTCAGCATGCCCTGGGTGCGGGGCCAGCACGGCAGGCCTAGGGATCAAACTCCTGGCCCCTGCACCTGCTTGCAGGCACTTTAATCCACTGAGCTATTTATTTGGCCGGCCCCGGAAGTTGAATTTAGGACCTCAAGATTGCCAGGCAAGTGCTGTGCCACTGAGCCATATCCCCAGTGCCAGTGTTTATGTTTCAATATTTAGATCACTGACCCATTTTGATTTTAGTTTAGTGCACGGTGAGAGTTAGCTCTCAGCATGTGGGAAGCACCATTTATTAAAGAGGTTAGCTTTCTTTGTTTGACCCCTTTGTCAAATATCAGGTGTTTGGAGTTGTGGCTGCATCTTTTAATCTGTTCCATTGATCCTCAGGCCTTTTTTTTTTTTTGCAAGTACCATGCTGTTTTTTTTTTTTTTTTGTACCCAGCTCAGCCCACCCTGGGGGCGGGGCGGGGCTCGCTTGGCCTGTGGTACCAGTGATCAAGCCGCCGCCTCTGTGCTTGACAAAGCTTGCCTAAGGAGCAGCTTGAGACCACTGAGCGATCTCTCTGGTCCCAGGCTGTTTTTATTTTTATTTATTTATTTTCAGAACCGGGGATTGAACTCAGGCCCTTGCGCTTGCCAGGGAAGCGCTTATTCCACTCCCTGGCCCTTTGTTTATTTTTATTTGTGTATTTGGTACAGGATCTCACTATGCAGATTGGACTTGGTGGTGATCCACCTGTTTTCACCCTCCCCAGTGCTGGGATTACAGGAATGGGATTACAGGCATGCTCCGCCATTTCTGGACTCTGTTGCTGGCTCAGCACACTCTGGGGTGGGTAGGATTGAACCCTGGTCCTTGAGCTTGTCAAAACTGGTGCTTAGTCCACTGAGCTATCTTACCAGCAGTTTTTATTACAGCAGTTTTTATTACAGCAGTTTAGTAGTATAGTTTCAAATCAGGAATTGTAATGCCTTGCCTTTGCTGACTGGAATTGTTTTTGCAATTCTATATCTCTTGACTCCAAAGAAATTTTAGGGATTTTTTTCTCTAGTTCTGTGAGGTATACTAATGGTATTTTGATTGGGATTGCATTAAATCTGTACAACAATTTTGAAGGAATCACCATTTTCACTATGTTGGATATTGCTACCCGTGAAGAAGGAATATTTGTTCATTTTCTGATTTGCTTTTTGATCTCATTTTTCAGATACTATAATTTTCAAAGCCTAGATCTTTTCCTTTCTTTGTCAGATGGCTTCCCAAGTTAGATTTCTAGTAATTTCTTACACAACATTAGAAAAACAAAACACAGGCATCTTTGAGGCTACGTGGGGCCAATGATGGGGAGTTTGCAGGGCGCAGAGACAGGTGTGTCTGTTTCCTCTTTTCCCAGTGGCAGCAGGGTCTTGCTCTTGGATATCTTATCAGGAGACCCTGGCTCAGAGTACCAATTCCTTTGCTAGCTGGCCCTGTGTACAATGTGAGCATTAGTGTAAGGGTTAGGATGGGTGAGTCTGTCACAGAGGCAGAGGAAGAGCCAGGACAGTAGTGACAGCTGTGACTGAAGTGCAGCCACTGTACTAGCCTGTGGAGTGGTCTTGGGTACCTGAGGGAGATGGGGCTTGGCTCCGGTCCCCCAGGCCTCTTCCATGCTCTCCCTGGACATAGCCCATACCCTGGGCGCCGGATGAGGCCTGCCTCAGCCTCATTGTGCAGTGTGGCCCTTCTTCCTGCTTCTGGTGACCCAGGCCTCTTCCCCTGAGCCCTTGGGTGAGGCTCAATCTCTGAGTGGGGAGAGGCCTTGGGTGAGACTGGAATCATGGAGTCAGCCTGGGTCCACAGATGGCTGTACGGGGGCTTGGCCAGAGAGTGGGCATGGGGAACAATGGGAAGGACCTTGGGTGGGGTCAGTCTTCCAGGTCCCCACCCAGGGAGCTGCTGTCCTTTGGGAGACCTGGACACTTCTGCCCTTGGTCTGGGTTGAGGCCATATGTGTCTTCCTGCTTCAACTTGCCCAGTCACAGGGTATGGCAGGTTCTCAGGTGCTCTGTTCTCCTTGACTCGTGGTGAGCCCCTGAGCAGCCAAGGGCCTTGCACACATTCACAGACAGAGGAGATACAAAAGGGTGGAGAGCCCAACAACTACAGATGAGGACAGTAGGCCTGTGGGGGCCACTCTGCCAAGAAGGATAGGGCTCAACAGACAGAAAGACATCAGCTCTGGCCCTTTGGATGTCCAGCACCCACCAAGGAGACAGAGCTTGGGCAGTCAAGCACTTGTGTGGGGGTGTAGGTATGAGTGTGTAAATAGTGTAAGCATGAGTGTGAGAGCCACAGCAGCATAAGCATAGGTGTGAGTGTGAGCATAGCACGTGCATGTGTGCATCGTGAGTGTGGGCGCACGTGTGAGAGCACGGGCGTGTGTGAGCATGGGCGTGAGTGTGAGAGCATGGGCGTGAGTGTGAGAGCACAGGCTTGAGTGTGAGAGATGGGTGTGAGTGTGAGAGCACGGGCGTGTGAGAGAGCGGGTGTGAGAGCACGGGTGTGAGTGTCAGAGCACGGGCCTGAGTGTGAGGGCGTGGGCGTGAGTGTGAGAGCGCGGGTGTGTGAAAGGTGTGTCACGTGGGAACATATGTGAGTGTATGTGTACTGTAGGTCTAAGTGCGAGCATGAATATGAGTGTGTGAAATATGTGGGCACCCTCCAGCGGGTCAGTCAACGAGGGTCACCTGGGAGAGGAGCGAGAACGGAGGAGGGGACAAAGGACAGGAGACCCGAGAAATGGAGGCAAGACAGGATTCTGACCAAGTCTCGTTTATTCAAGGAAGTGACACGGCTTTCATAGCAGGGAGAGAGGAAGTCTGCGTCACCGATGACGCGGGTGTACTAAGGCTAGAGGCGCTCATGTGATCCGCTGGGGGTATATGCGCAGGAAGCCATGCCCTGGTAGCTTTGCCGGAAGAGAAACCTGTTTCCATAAGACAATGGAGGCTCGGGGCGATCGTGCCTCCCACAGTGGGCGTGTGTGACTGTGTAGGAAAGATTGTGAGTGGAAGTGTGTGTGTCATTCCCAGTTTGAGGGCTTTCCCCTGTGGGGTGCGTGGTAGCAGCTTTACTCAAACCCTCCAGGTCACCACCTTGGATGATTTTTCAGTTTTTGCGGTGTGTGTGTGTGTGTAGCTTTGGAAAGTTTACCCTTTTACAGAACAGACTGGTGTGGTGGTGCGTGCTTGTAATCCCAGCACTCAGGAAGCTGAGGCAGGAGGATTTCCTGGAGTTTGAGGCCAGCCTCAGGCCAGCAGGACAAGCCCCTGAGCACTAGTCTTCCAGGCCCACCATGGGTCGCCCACCTGCACACATGGCAGCTGAGGAGGAAGGGCAGGAGTCAAGGGTGCCAGGCGGTGAGCTTACCCCGAAGCGGTGCAAGAGGAGCACTCTCTTCTTGGACTTTTCTCACCATCCTTCCTCACAAGAATTATTTGCATTACCTTGAAAGTTGCAGCAGGCACCTTCCTGGCGCTGCTCAGGCCCTCCCACGACTCCCCTCCTGCAGTCTTCCTGTTGAATCTGCCCTGCCCTCTACCTGCTGGAGACGGCTGATCGGCGTAGAATGAGTGAAGTCCTTTAGGTCATCATGAAAATTCATGATGGAATTCAAGTGGAGTTGGAGAAGCAGGATTTGTAAGGACACAGAAAGTTGGGGAAGGATGGACAGCTTTAACCAATGGAAAAGTAGGACTGAGAAGAGTTGTGTGTGTGTGTGTGAGAGAGAGAGAGAGAGAGCGAGAGAGAGAGAGAGAGAGACAGAGAGAGAGACAGAGAGAAGGGGAGGAAGAGGAGGGAAGAGTTTAAATACAGCGAAGTATTTGGGCCCAGGTAAAGCTCTGTCAGTACTGGAGAAGCAGATCAGGGTCCAGCAGCCTGACCTCGACCCATAACAGGAGGAACTCAAGCTCCTAGCTTTGAATTTGTGGAATAACTTTGTTTCCTTCCTTTAACTGTTTGTTTTTCCATACCACATTTGAGATGGTTTTAGTCACTGTGAGCACACAACTGATAATTTAAATTTTTTGTTCTTTAAAAATTGTTTTTAGTTTTTCGGGCCATAGTCATGTGCAGCCTCTTTGCTGCATGAACTGCGCCCGATGCGTACCCAAGGATAAGGTCATTAAGGAGTTTGTCATTCAGAACATAGTGAAGGCCGCCGCCATCACGGACATTTCTGAAGCGAGTGCCTTCAATGGTTATGTGCTTCCCAAGCTGTATGTGAAGCTGCATTACTGTGTGAGTTGTGCCATTCACAGCCAAGTGGTCAGAAATCAATGTCATGAAGCCGGCAAAGACCAAAGTCCTCCACCCCCATTTAGACCTGCTGGTGCTGCCCCACAATCTCCACCAAAGTCTATGTAAGGGAAGCTGGGTCTCAATGGGCTGAAGAAAACTGTCTCTTGGGAAGGAAATAATAAATTGAATGTTGTATTTAAAAAATGACTTTGTTGTTTAAAGTAGTTTTCAGTAACAGCAGCGCTGAATGGCGGGCATAGAGGTTTCCTGCAGACCCTGCCCACCCACACCACAGTCTCCACATTGCTATTTGCTCTGAAGCACTGTGTGTAGTCTCAGGGACACAGTGCACACCTGTTCGCTACTGGTGTTTCACGTAGGATAACACATGTCGTGGAGCATGGAGAACCTGCCTACAGTTCCTCTTGGCTCTGCCTGGTAGAGCCTCCTCACCCCTAACCCAGGATCACAGACCCTTTCGCCATCTCCAGATTTGCCTTTTCCGCATGGACTCTCACGCTAACATGTTTCCCAAGTGGTTGCCTTCACTCGGGAGTGTGCATTTTAGTTGTCTCCATGTTGCTTCACAGCTTGGTAGCTCATTTCTTTTTATCGCTGAATAATTTTGTTGTTCTTGAATAAGAAAAGGATTCTCATTCTCAAAGTGCTTCCTCTCTAGGTGGAATAAAACATCTCCACAGCCTACAGAAAACCATGCTGCTGAGGAACGTGCCACTAAAAGTAAATTGCAGTAGCAAGAGCCCAGCTTTTTCTTTACAAGAGGAACTCCTTCCATATGATTTGGAGTTGATTGCAAAATTTTGTGGTTGTTCTTAACAGAGAAAAGGGGAAAGGGTCTGGCATGATGTATGACCTATAGATATATGTACACATGACTTGATTCGATTGGAGAAAAATCCTTACGTGTGAATTTTCTTATTACTGTGGCAGTTTTAGTATCTTGTGTATGCAAACAGCATACGATGTAGGATTTGAGATATTGGTGTTTGAACACTTTATTCAAAGAGAATGGAATTTTTCTGCTTCTCTCAAATAACTGCTGCTATCCAGGATTCAACATGCTCTCTGACATAGCTTTTGTTTGACATCTCTTGTGGGACTGTGTCAAAGAAGCTGGGAATGAATGTTACCAGGATACTTACGGAAACGCATGAATGAAACCCAATTGTGCATATCTGGGATGCACTGTGGAGGCTGCACTGGAGCTAAGGGGCAGGAGGGTCATGGCAGGAAGGTGGTGGGAGAGGCAGAAGTCAGGAAGGCTGAGGCCAGCAATGAAGCCATGCAGGCTGGAAAGGGTCTGTGAGCACCACGTGCAGGGAGCAGCTCTGCTGCTGGGTGCTGCCAGGAGCTTTCTGCACAAGGGGAGCTAACAAGGGCCTGCTTTGTGCCATCTGAGGTTATTACTGGCCTTGGCTGCTGGTGTTCTTGTTGTGAGCTTTCGAAGTCCCCAGAACCAAACTGTGCTCCCGTGCCATGAGCATGGAGAATTACTTTATCACTAACAGGAACAGACAGTGGTGGTTTTGAGAGACTAAGAGAGTTGCTGCCTAAGAGAGGCCCACACTGCTAACTCGATAAAGGCTCTGATAAATGACAGATGCCACAAGACTGGCCCTTGGGGGAAGGAGAAGGAAAAAGAGAAGATGGATGGCAGCAGCCCCTAGAAGCGGGGGCAAGTGGTGCCTGGTGTTTGTTTGCGCTCTGGGCAATCTCAGTATGATGCTGGCCCTGCCCAGGGCAGGGGCAGGGCTCAAGCCAGCCAGCCTCCTAAGCATTTCCACAGTAGGAGCTGGTACACAAAAACCCAATTTCTTTTTTTTTAACCTGATTTCATGCTAGGCCAAACTTCAATTATGGCCAAGGAAAGTATTTGATGTTAATTGTAAATTTTAAAATTTCTGCTTTATTCACTTTTTATTAGTATGTATTTATAACCCAAAATAAACACATTCATTGTGAGGAGTAGGGACCAATACATGTTGCATTGTGATCTTTTTACCTTGCTTTGACCTCCTGTCTCCTTTTTTTTATCTAAAAAAAAAACATAGTAAGAGAATTACCTCTCTCTCTCTCTCTCTCTCTCTCTCTCTCTCTCTCTCTATATATATATATATATATATATATATATATATATATATATATATATAATTTTTTTATTTTAGGGAAGGGTCTACAGGGTGTTCAAGGTCTCACTACTAGATCAGACTCATAAGTGATCTGCCTGTTTACAGCCTCTCAAGAGCTGGGCTTAGGGTGTGAGCCACCACGCCCAGTCTCAATTGCTGGCTGGCTCAGTGTGCCCCAGGGGCAGGGCTGGCACAGCAGGCTAGTGGGTTGAACCCCCCCCCCTTGCAGGTGCTTTAATCTGAGGAGCTATTTGGCTGGCCCTTCCTCCCTATTTCTTATCATCCTTTTTTTTTTTTTTTCAGTGCTGGGGATTGAACTCAGGATCTTGTGCTTACCAGGCAAGTGCTTATTCTACTGGGCTATCTGCACAGCCCTTCATCCTTTATCTTAAATTGTCTACATTTTGGGCTTCTTTCATAAGAAGGCCACGTGATGGCCTTCAGTGTCTGATTTATCTCGCTAGACTGCAATGAGTCTCTTTGCAGTTCTGAGGAGAGGCCAGACCCTCCTGCATACTAGGTGAGAGCACTCCCCTGAGCTACTTTGTAGCCCTCTGAAGCCTCCTTTCTTTGTCAGCTTCATGGCACTCACAGGAATGAGTCTTTAAGCAAGTGGCACCCCAACCAGAGCCCTGTGCATGCACACGTGGTGGAGCTGAGAGCTGGCAAGGGCTCTGGTGCATGCAGGCCCAGCACCCATGGCCATTTCCTGCTGCCCTTCTGTGCCTTGGTCAGTAAATCTTTGCACCTCTGTATGTGTGCAGTAGCTGGAGCTGAATGAGAGCCACGTGCAAGCAGTCTTGACAGAAACTGCTGCTTATTGCCAGGATATTTAGCTCAGAAGAAAACAAGAGGAGCTGGGATAGAATTTCACTGTAGCCCATAACCAGTATTATTTTCTTTCTTTTTTTTTTTTTTTTTTTTGGCAGAACCAGGGATTGAACTCAGACCCTTGCGCTTGCCAGGGAAGGGCTTATTCCACTGAGCTATTTAGGAAGAGATATCTAGGCTGTGTTTATTCTCTGGCCCCTCCTTTTCTTTTTCTTTCTTTCTTTTTTTGTCTCTCTTTCCTTCCTTCCTTCTTTCTTTTTTTTTTTTTTTCTTTTTGCAGAACGGGGGATTGAACTCAGGCCCTTACACTTGCCAGGGAAGCACTTATTCTACTGAGCCATTTCCCCGGCTTCCTTTTCTTGTTTGTTTGTTTGTTTATTTATTGCTTTGTATTCATACTGTTGAAATACCCCTTTGAGATACTGGGTTACTTCAGAGTTCTGCCCAAGGAGCCAGCTAGGACGCTTCTCTCATGTGGCCACCAATATAGTACCTGCAGACACATGTGGCCAGGGTGGAGTGTCTTTACAGCCATCAAGCCTCTTGTCTAAGTAGTCCTTGTTGGCTCTGCTTAGCATCTCAGGAGGTCCAGCTTCATGTTAGGCTTTGTGTCTGAGTGGCCTGCTGTTCTGGTGAGCTGGTCTCACGAAGATATTCTCTAGGAAGAGATATCTAGGCTGTGTTTATAAAGTATGCCATTCAGTGTCCTGAGCCCGAATGTGGTGGTGGATGATGGTCCTGCCTGCAGTGCCCATCAGAAGAGGGCTGGGTTATTCCTGGTCTCTCCACACTTACACATTTGGAATTGTCTCCAAATTCCAGGGAATGGGATACCTGTGTGCATCTGACCCTGTTAGTCACTGAAACCAAAAAGGTTAGATTACCGGTGAATTCTGGTTCAGAAGGAAATCCAAGATGTTCACTCAGTAATACCCTTTGGTCTAGGTGACATCTGAGCTTTAGAGTTAAACTGCCTGCTATTTTTAACAGAAGAGCTGCAGGAGGGTTCATAGTTCCAGTAGTTGACCTTGGAAAGAAGAGGAAGAAAACTTGGGAGTTAAGGCGTTAACACATGAGGTGAGTGGATAGAAGTATCTCAGAATTTGGGTTACTCAAATAATCAGTAAGAGTTCCCACAACTCTACATGGAGGGGCTGCAAAAAGTGCTTGTGTGTGTGAAAGGGGATGGCCTGCTGCATTTATTTATCACCCTCTTCTCTCTCCTTTCTTCCCCTCCTTCTTGTCTTTAAGGTGATGCTCAATTTAGCTCATTATTTTTGGCTCACATTTTAAGGGAATTCAGTCCATGGTTGTCTGGCTCCAAAGCAGAAACACTGTGGCAGAGTGGTGTGGAGAAGCAAAACCACTCGGATCATGGTGGCCAGGAAAGCAGAAGGGTCAATGCCAGAAAGGAAGGTGTGAGAGACCAGATAGACCCCCAGGCCGCTTCCCCACGGTGCAGCCCAGCACTCACAGATGTGTCTCCCTGATCTTCTGGGTAGATCTCAAAGACAATCAAGGTGACATTCTGTACTAACTGCTACATCTCACCCAGCTGAAGCTCCATACCCAAACATCTCCTTAAACCATACTAATCTTCAAATAAGACAGTAGGAAGTTCACAATTCCACTTCATATAATATGAATGTCCTGTGCACAACCTAAATTCCACCAATCTCTTCTCCAAATTCTCAAAATTTTCAGGATTTTTCAAAAGTCCATGTTTCTTCTGAGACTCAAGGAAACTTCACTTTGAATGTCTCTAAATAGTTGAAATAAATTACCGAATTCCAAGGTATAATCGTACTGGGTAGAGACTGGGCTTGGTGGTGCATGCCTGTAATCCCAGCTCTTGGGAGCTGCAAATAGGCAGATCACTGAGTCTGATCTAGTAGTGAGACCCTGAACACTATGTAGATTTTTCCCTAAAAAAAAAAGAAAAAGGCACTGGGTAAAACATTCCCATTCCAGAAGGGGACAATGAGATAAAAGTAAGAACACAACCCAGCAGCACATATGCTAAGTCCTACAGTTCCATACCTGGCATCTGAGGCACACAGGGGTGAGATATGTTTTCCAAAGGGCTTGGGCAGCCCCACACTATGTGCTTGCTGCTGCAGCCCACAGTCTCTCTCTTGGGGTGGCTGAACTCTTTCTCTAGAAGACATGCCTCATTATTGGCATCTTCAACTTCCTGGCGTCTGCACTGTACCTTTGGCTTTATCCTCATAGCTTCAGGCACTAGTCTCCCAGGACCTCCTTGTTGTGCCTCCCAGGCCTTTTTTAGTCATCTGGGTGGAATCTTCTATGACCTCACAGCTCTTGCAGTTTGCATGCTTGCAATATCTCACAGATAACCCTAACTTAGCTGTTTGTACAAGCTATACTTGGATCCTCTTGGACTGTGGTTGCGAAAATCTCTGAGTGCAATGAAATGTGCCTCAGGGAACCAGTTCTCTAGAAAGCCTTCCTAAACACGGGTCCAGCAATTCTCAAGTGAGAGGCTGACTTGTACCCTTTAGCCTGGGATGAGTAGGCTGTTAACTGATTTCTGAGATACCCTTCTCTAAAGTATGTGGTTCCATTTTAGTGACAATTCCTTCAGCATTCACACGTCCTCTTGTTTTATGTATGGTTCCTTCAGAGATAAAATTCATGCTTTTCAAATTTTTTCCTCTGCCTTTTCCACCAGTTCTCACTATAATGTTGGGCAACAGTACTCATGCTACAGTCTGAATGTTAGTCTGCTTTGAAATTTCTTCCGTCAAATTAATTAGTTTGCTGTCTTTCACCTCATATTCCTGCAAAGCCTCAGGACATGAGCAAAATATGGACAAATCTTCTGTCAGATTGTAACACATGGCACCTACTCAAATGCTAAAAGAGTCACTGTTCCCACCTGAAACCTCCCAAGCCTGGTCTTTCCTATCTACATTTCTATCAGCTTCTGGGGTTCATTTACTTTCTGCTTTTGTCTTGGATCTTTCTATGGGAATCTGCTTTTTTTCTCTTTCTTTATATTCTTTTTATTTTTTCATGTATTTAGTAAAGGGTCTCACTACGCAGCTCTGACTCATAGTGATCCTTCTGTTTTCAGCCTCCCAGCAGTGGAATTACGGGCATGCACCACCACGCCTGGACTCAGTATTGTCTCACTGTGCCTGGGGGCAGGGCTGGTGCAGCGTGTGGTGCTGAGTATTGAACCCTGGTCCCTGAGCTTGCCTAAGCAGGTGCTTAGCCCACTGAACTATCTTTTTTTTTTTTCAGAACCAGGGATTGAACTCAGGCCTTTGCACTTGCCAGGGAAGTGCTTATTCCACTGAGCCACCTCCCCAGCCCCCACTGAGCTATCTTGCAGGCCTTTTTTCTCTTTAGCAGTATTAGATGTGATAGTGGAAAAGTTTGGGGCCAGGCCTTTTCATGGGCTTTCCTCACAGCTCCTCTTTGTACCATCTTAACTAGGGGACAGTGGGTTTCATAATCCACTATACTTACTGTTGGGACTTTTTAGGTGAAGTGTGGGTGCTGGAGCCAAGTGAAGAGGGGCAGCTCAGCAGTGTGCTGCACTCAGCCAATTAGGACCTTATCTGAGAAAATGAATTAAGATGCACTAACATGTTCTGACTTGTGCGCTGTAAACTTGAGAGCTGTGGATCAAATATAGTAGGTGGTCTTGCAGCAAGCTAAGTACACAAATGAGATGGGTTGAGAAAGAGACATGAGGTTGAGAATATAGAAATACCTCTGGGGCCCCAACTTCTGGTTCCAGTTTCAAGAGGCCTTGCCTGTACTTTGTTTCCCATCTCTTTTCCTCTCTCTGTCTATCTCACTGTCTCTGTCTGTCTCTGTCTCTCTCTCCCTCTCTTTCATGTGGTAGTAGAGGGAACTCAAGCCCTTGGTCATGATAGGCAAGTGCTTTACCATTGAGTGACAGCCACAGCTTACCCTAAAATCTTTGCAGTCATGGCCCTTTTACCCATAAACTGATTCAAGAGGGCTTCTTTTTTCTTTGTGTCCAAAGGACCATTCACTAAAGCAGAAATAAGAGCAATGTGACAGCTATGAGGTGCTGCCTGCTGCCTGGTGTGGTACTCAGCAGGCCAGGGGCCAGCATGATGGTCTGTGTTTGTTTTGGGGGAGGGCATTAAGTTGCTGGAGCTGAAAGAACCCCCATACCCTGTCATTTTTTCCATCTTAGCTCCTTGGCTGCATTCCAGTTCCCAGCCCCTGTTACTGCGAGCTATTTCTAGATGAAGACAGGAAACTGTTTCTGTCTCTAAGACTGTGCCCAGAGTCTCCTGCTCTGGAATGGCCCCCACACCCCATGTTCCTCCTCTCTGTCTACCTACTAGGGAATGGTCTAATTCCTTGGGTCCTTTGTCACTCTAAGACATTGAACATCAAGTCCCTGTCTTGGTTCCTTTCTGTTGGAGGAACACACTTGGTGAGGAACCATTTATCCACTCAGCCATCTCCCCAGCCCCTCCGTTGGAGTCTCGGAGGTGCAGAGTCACTCTCCACTCTTTTCATGTCTCCTAAGTCTATCACAGTTCTTTTCCCTGCACATTTTGGGTGAGTTCTTTGCAGCTCAAGGGTCTTCCTGCATTTGGATAAACTCAAGTCAGGGTCACACAGTCTGAGCCTGTGTGGGCAGGAAAGATGGGGACCAAGAGTTTGGTAGGGGAAAAATCTTGGGTTTCCTCACCTTTGTCAGTGATGGATGGGAAGATGCTCCTGCTATAGATCTAGTGGTTGGTGCAGAGTTCTGTGGCCTTTGTGGCACTGGCCAGTGTGCTATATAGAGGCTGCTCCCTATAGGCAATGAAACAGAGGTGGGGCTCTGGACCCCCATGCCATCCAGGGGCATCTAGGCCTCCAATTCCTGCCCTTGCTAGGGGGTGGCAGTATTGTGGGGGTTAGGGGTCATGAAGTGTAGGTGTGATGAAGCACTGGGGAGCAGGCCCACCAGAAGGTCCTGCACTTGTTGAAAGCACCCCTAGCTCTTTCAGAAGGTCACTGGTGGTCACTGCTAGCCCTGTGGAGAGCTGGATCTGAGGCTTCATTCAGCCTGTTTCCTGTCTTTCAGGGCAGGGAGGGAGATGGATTCCATTTTCTCCTTTGCTCATCAGACCTGGGTTTGATGGAGCCCCGGTCTTAAGAGTCATAGACGTTTTGTGACCTTGAGGTACCATGACTTGAGAGTGGAGTCTTGATCATCAGCTTGTCAATGGTTTGTTGGGGCGGGGATCTGGAGGGTAGCAGAGTTAGTCAAGAAACCTAGACTGGAAGGTTCCTAGGATGGGAGTGGTGCTGAGCGGAGGAAGCATCTATGTGGGGGGCCTCATATTGAGCTCTGTGCATTCAGAGCCAGGTCCTCATGCCTTCCAGATGGGCTAAGGAGCCACATAAATGTGTTGCACAGGGGCCTTAGGGGCCTCACTGCCTCCTCTCTCAGAGAGTCCAAGCCCAGGGCCTTAGGCCCAAGGCAAGGGGCGTCATCAGAGCACCCGACCTTCTCCAGGATACTATCCTTCCAAGGGTGGAGCCAGCACATGTGACACACCAAAAAGTCACCAGGGGCCTGGGTATGTTGGAGTCTGTACCACCTCAGGCCTTGTGAAATCCAGGCCTTTGACACCATGTCCCCCTGTGCCCCACTGTGTTGATGCCTGTACCCCAGGATGACTGGGTTCAGAGCAGAGCCTTTGAGGAACCACTTATCACTAGGAGAGGTCACAAGAGGGGTCCTAATTCAGCAGGACTAATGTGCCTGTAAGAAGGAA
>PVKA01040935.1:0-18418 GCA_004027165.1 Ctenomys sociabilis | reverse complement strand
AGGAATTACTTGCAGTCCCTTAAGTGCATGGTGTATATTACATAAAATACACACAGACCTTCTTGGAAACAACATGAAAGAATAAGATGAGAGATCCCAAGAGATTCATGTGAGAAGTGACTGTAAGAAAGTGACAGAAAAAAAAAAAAAAAAAGAAAGTGACAGAAAGCACATGTCTAGAAGCCTGGGTTTTGCCTTTTCTTCTTATCAGAAGGATCAGAAGTTGAAGTTTCCAGACAATACTCCAAGCTTTACCTGCTTCCTACTAAGTCAAGCACCTTAGGACCAATCACTCACCAAGAATTCCAGGGATATTTTTCTCTCCTTTCCATGGAGCTTCTCCTTGCTGCAACAGGGAGATCACCCTTGGTTTGGTAAAGGGGAATCCTATTCACAAGAGGAAAAAAAAAAATCTATATATATAAAATTAAAATATATGTATACATAATCTGAGAAATAAAAACACTAGACTTAGAGAAATAGACTTCAGATACCATGTGCGGCTCACAAAGCCTGAAATAGTCACCTCTGTCCAGGCCCTCTATAGAGAAAGCCTGCTGACCCCTAGAACAATGAAGTGCAGGTCCAAGACTGAACATTTGGCCCTCTGCCAAAATGACCACAGAAGAACTGCAGTGGGGAAAAGAGCCTGGGACCACGAGGAAAGCTCCCACAGGCAACCATAGAGAGGATGGAGTGACCCCAACACCATCTCTTGTCCCTGTGTTTTTCCATTCTGTGCCTGTGAGGGGAGGATGTCTTCAACATTTATTTGTAAACATGTAATTTATACAATCCTAAGGCAAAACCTGGATGATATTTTTGATAATCAATAGCTAAAACTCAGGGAAGGAAGCACTGAGACCTCCTCTGCCTGAACTAGGTCTCTACAGGAAATTTCCTTACCCAGGGAAGCCAAGTTCCTGTAGTTCTCCAGCATCACGTCCCGGTACAAGCTCTTCTGCAGAGCATCCAGCTTCCTCCACTCATCCCGAGTAAAGAGCACAGCCACATCTTCGAAGGTCACTGCCACCTGTAAGGACAAACCACTGCAGCTCACTTGGGACCAGCCCTCAGAGTAAAGGCAACAATGGGGTTGGCAGAGGTACTGGGCAATGCTGCTGCTGCCACCAAGGTTCTGAAGGTCTGGGTTCTGGTGAGAATTGGAGCAGCATGAAGGAGGAACCTCTTTGTCCCTAAAGACTACTGTGTTGAAGTCTTATTCCCAGCCCCAAGGTGCCACTGACAGGAGTGGAACCTTTAGGAGATGAATTCTAGTGGAAAGGAAGTGATCAGGCACGTCCCTCAAAGGGGACACTGGGACGATGGCTGGTTCCTGTCCCTCTCCGCTTCCCAGGTGGTCTCTTATTTATTTATTTATTTATTTATTTATTTTGGTGGAACTGGGGATTGAACTCAGGAAGTGCTTATTCTGCTGAGCCATCTCCCTGGCCCTCCTCCAGTGGTCTCTTTACCTTGATAGAGTCCTGTCCCAGAGCAGGTCCAAAGCTACAATGCCAAGTGATGAGGATCAAAATGTCTGAAACCAAAGTCAAACTATATCTTTCTTATAAATTGATTAATTCAGGTATTTTATAACAGTAACATAAAGCTAACTATCACACTAGTTGTATGTCAATCACTATGAGAGATGTCTAAAGAGGCACAATCAAGAAGTGTTAATGAAAATAGTATTTCTGGAGGAGATTACATGGTACCTATTAAAGTGCTTGGAAACGGGTATACTTTTTAACTCACTGGTTACTAGATATGGGTTGGATTGAAGATACATTATGGTACACAAAATTGCATGCACAAAGATATTTATGAGGTTTGTGATAGTGGAAAAAAAAAAGGAAACCTGACTATCCATTGTTGAAGACTACATTATATTGCATTACATTAAGATACTTGCCTGGGTGCTTAGTCAAGCTTCAGGAGAGTAACTACCAAAATTAGAATAGCTATAATTACCAACTGCTTTTTACAGGCCAAGTACAGTACTGCTCTTGGTCTTCTGTGATCATCTTTAGTGCATAATATAGTAAATCTCTACCACAATCGATTGAAGAAAGACTTATCACTATCCCCATTCTGCATTAAAAAAAAAAAAAAAAAAAAAAAAAGAGTATGAAAAATCTGACCAAGTCAGTTTCTACCACACAATAGTAGAAGAGGAATCCCAACACACATGGCCGAGGCTCCATTCTTAACTAATCTGCAAAGCTGTGTTTCAACACTTACCTCACTAGGACAGCAAATGAGATAATCCACATGTGTGACCTAAGTTCTATGATGAAGCCACATCTCTATTAATGAAGATCTGCAGACTGACCTCAGCTGAATAGAACATGGTGACTATAGAAAGATGGAGTGCTGCAGGTCCACAGTCTACATTATCCTGGGCTACTGCAAGGACTCTGGAAAACCAGCCATTTATTATCACTTTTATTATCTGACCTCACATTCTCCTAAAGGTAAGCCTGCTGGAATGCACTGTTATGCTTAACAAAACTCCAATGCCAACCAACCCTAAGGTTAAGAATGGGATAACACCTGATTTCCATAGGAAAGATTTTCCCCTTTGCAGTAGGCTGCCTACCTAATGCCTATTGCCAAACTGAAGTTTTTTTTCTTTTTTTAATTGTTTATTTGCATTTATTCTTCTAGAAAACGTAAATGCTGATTCAGTAAGGCAGGGTATGGGAAGATACACTGTTGAGTGCTGCCCCATTTTATACACACTGATTATTGTTTAGGCCTGGACTTCTGGAAATCACAGCGCTGACTGCGAGGCCTTTCACTTCTGCCATCTGAAGACTGGTCTCCTCCTTTCCTGAACTGGCAGTGTGAACAAAACCCATTACTCAATGGCGTTTTATTTCAGGTTCTAATCCCTGACTAGAAAGAGAATGCTGCTGTTCTGCTCCCAGTCTCTGCATGAGAAATCAAACTGTTACAGGTAGGCCAGGGAGATAGCTCAGCGGCATAAGTGCCTGCCTGGCAAGTACAGGGTCCTTAGTTCGATCCCCAGTACCAACAAACAAGTAAATGATCCATAGTTAGAGAAAAAGAAAAAAAAAAAAAACAAAAAACAAAACAAAACAAAAAACACCAAAACTTTAGGCTGTGGAAGCCAGGGGTACTGTGAGAATTCTCAGGAGTAAAAAGAATCATTCTTGCCAAGAACAGAAAGACATGGATGAACCAAAGCAGCAGGGCCAGAAATAAATTTTCTCAGGTGTGCAAGTCTGTGCTGTCCCCTGTGGCTTCTGCACTGTCAGATTAGAGTAAGATTAGTGAGCAAAGTGCCTGGCAAGAACAGAGCAAACACTGTACATGCATGAGTGTGGGCAGTGTTCCCTACACCACCCATGAATGTGGACCAACTCCTCAAGGTACAAGGATTTGGCCTCCCAGTCCCAGGGAAGGCTGTATTGGGGAGAAGTCTTCAAGAACTGAGATGGCAATAGCTCACCTGAGCCCTTGCTTCCTTGTGCTTATCAGCCATGACCTCTCTCTGGGCTCTACCCCTTGGATAGTTGTGGTCTTCAGAAGGAAAATCTGAGAGAAGAAAAAGGTATCAGGAGGAAGCCCCTTCCACTTTCTCCTCAGAATCAATAGCTCTGAAATCCTTCCATCACCAAGAAAGACCAGATGCAACCTGAGAGGAAAGGAGAAGCTGGCAGTGGCCAGAGGCAGAAGTGAAGGCTGAGGCCAGCTGGCTCCAGACCCTCATTCTTCTTGCCTCAGAGCATTCCCAGTAGTAAGACTTGGTGGGAAAGTACACTGACTCCAGAGCCTCATCACGTGCCAGGCCCTGCTTATTGTTTAGTCCCTCAGCTCACTGCCATTACCAGCACCCATTTTATAGACTATGAAATTGAGGGCTGTGTGGGGCCACCTGACCCTGTCCACATAGCCAGTGAACCCAGGAGGGAACTTGAGATCTGCTCTACAGTCGCTGTGCATCCTGGAACAATTTTCCTGAACCTCAATTCTTTCCATCCAGTTTTTGCCTCTTGTCAAGCAATCAATTTCTGGAGTTTTGGAGAAAACTGTTCCAGAAAATGAAAACATGGATTTTCCCATTGAGATAGAAGACATAAAGAGAGAACAAGGAGACAAGGGGAACGAAATTTTTTCATTTGTACTTTTAAAAATAATCCCAATTTCTGGGCACACTTGAAGTTACCCAAGGTTACAATTCTTTTCCCCTTTAAGCTACTCCTAAAGTCCTAGTTGTAAAATATCACAGAGGGCGCCGCACCTTTACCCTGTGGACAGAGCGCTGCTCGTCCTCGTACAGAGGCTGACGGAGTCCAGCTCAGCTCACGGGCGCAGAAAGGGCTCCAGCCGGGGCTGCTCCGCGCCTCCCCGCCCGAGCTTGGGCCTCCTTCCCAGCGCGCGCTCCTTAAATTCCGCTCAGCACCCGAGGCCCGGCCTCGCCCCTCCCGGACCAGTCAGGACCCGGCTGCGGGTGTGGGGAGCTGAGGGCCGCAGCCCGTCTTGGGGCGCCCCGGGACCTGTCCGGGGACCCCAGGCTGAGGGGCCGTGCTCTGCGCCCGCTCTGCACCGAGCCGGCTCCGCTGCTGGGGAGGCCGCCGACGCCGCCTGGCCCGACCGAGTCCCCGGGACCGGGACCAAGCGTGCGCGGAGACGCGGCCCAGGACGGCGAGGGGTCGGCGGGCGCGCGGGCAGGTGACAGGCCGGGGCCGCCCGCGCCAGAGGCCCCGCCAGCTCTCGGGCCCGCACCCCGCCCCGGTCCCGCCGCTGCTCACCTCCCAGCCTCAGTCTAGGCGGAGCCTGGCCTGGACGCGCCCTCCCGTCCTCCCGCCCGCTGTGTGGACCCCGCCCGCGGCGCCCTCAGCTCGAGGGTCGCGCAGCAGCGCCGAAGCTCTGGGGGCCATTGAAGTGCTGAGGGGCGGACCCCGGGTTTACCTTGGCTGCCGCTGGTGCCTCTGGGAAGTGGAGTCACCCCGTGCCATTGGCCTTCTGGGAAATGTAGTTTTCTCCCCTTGGGCAATCTAGCTGAGTCCTTCTGGAACCCCTAGCCCTGGGGAGGCTGGCTGGATAGCGAGAGGGCTCCTGTCGTCTTGTATGAACATCGGTCTTGGATTCTAGGACATGAATCTAGGTTCACTGTTGGCAGAGTGTCGTAGCTCTGGATTTGTGTGATTGATGTTTGGCTTCCAGAAAGTAGCTCAGAACAGATTCATTTCACGTAGAGTAATCAGCTAAACAGCATCAATCAGCTAGTAATCAGCTAAACAGTGCCTGCTAGTTGCCAGGCACTGTTGAAGTTCGTCAGAGAGCAAAATGAGCATTATTGTCCTGGATATATTTTTTTAAAGGGGAAGGAGCAGACTATAAGCCATGACCATAATTATATAGCTTTTTAAAGAGGATAAGTGGTATGAGAAAAAGCAAAACAAAAGCAGGGTTGCAGCGATCTTAGACCGTTTGGGAGCATGAGCGGACAGTCTAGGCTGGTGAGAATGGAGCAAAGATTCTGGGGTAGTGAGGGGAGTGGGGTAGGATAAGAGAGGCCATTGCACATACAAAGAAGCCAACAAGCGGGGGTGAGGAGGGGAGCTGAAGTAAATTCTTCCAGTTACAAGAAAAATAGCTGAAAGGTTTGATTGACAAGTACCAAAGAAGTAAAGAAAGATGTCTTGGATGTCGCCAGCCAGAAATAAGTGGAAAACATTTTGACTAACTTCTTCTTGAATTGTGTATGAATTTCTAATGATCTCTGGTGATCTATCCCCAGCCCCAGTACTGAGATGGAGAAAATTCCTGTGGCCTGACCTTCATCTCCAGCCCTTTTATTCCTGTGGGACAAGGTCTCACCTAAGTCACTAAATTGCCCTAGCTTGTCTGGGATTTGTCCTCCTTCTGCCTAAGCCTTCCAGGGCGATGGAATTACAGGTGTACACCACTATGCTTGGCTTTGCTCTTTTGTTTTCTTTTAATAAAATGGAATAATGTAGAAAGCACTAATAATCTGCCTTTTTCTTCCACTGAAGAATGTATCTTAAATATTTGAATTTGCCAATAAATATTCTTTATTTAGTTTTAATGTATTCATTGTATTTTTAATTTTAAGACATTTAACTAAAGTTATTTCTTTTATTTATTTTTTCATCCAATAAGTCATAACAGTGATAGAAACAGTACAAATTTCAAACCACGCTGCAGTGACCTTTTTGAAACGCCAAAAAGTCCTCCTGTCCGATGATTACGTTGTTAGCTCCATGATAGCATTTACAACACCATTACTACTGTTCTTCAGGGCTTGGACTGTCTCTGCCCTCGACACATTGGCTTGTGACATAGCCAACTCTATGTCCTCAACTTCCACACCCGTTTCATCAACCTCTTCCTCTTTGCTCTCCTCTTGTACAGTTGGAGTCTATATTTTCTTGAATGTTTGAGACAGCTTCACCTTGAATTTTGAATTTCTCAGCAGCTGCCAGCTGTGCTTGCTGAGATAAATCCTCGATCTTGGCTTCTCCAAAAACTGTGTAGGTATCTGAAGCTGGGCTCTTATAGACATCTGGTTTTGTGATGCCAAAGAGGACATAGTGACTCTAGTAACTCCTGTAACCTGCCGAAGGCCCAGTTTTGCCATAGCCTTCCATGCCTTCCTTCCACTCTGACCCTGTTTTGCTTTACTGACTGGTTCTCCATGGATTTCAGCTGCTGCCACAAGCTGGGCTTGCTGTGTGGTTGCTGGTGTGGAATCTTGCTCTTTGAGCTCTGGTACTGATTCACCACTGTCAGATTCTGTTCCAGACCCTGTCTCAGCCTGGAGCTGTGGCAGCTCCCACTCTGCAGCAGGGACGGCTTCTGTGGCTTCACCGGGCATTTTGTGCAGAGAACGTGGAACCAAGATAGCGGCAGAAAAGGAGCAGGTGACCCGCGCCTGTTGCTGAGGGAAGTTATTTCTTTTAAATAGTTACTAAAAACCATCATTATTCATTATTTTAGTTATCTTTCTTTTTTGGCACTTTTTATGTCTTAAATTTGAAGACAGTTATATCTTTAAATTTTATTTTCTTAAACTCTTTGAAATTGGATAGCTGGATCAAGGACTGGTCAAACTCTTAGGACAGTTGCGTACATTACCCAGTTGCCTTCCTGGAAGATTTTACAACTTAAGCAGCTGTTAACAGTCCAGACCTAACATTTCTGCCCTCTCAGGATTTTCAGAAACTTTTTCTTCTTCTTTAGTGAAGCAGATAGTGTCTGCGTTACTTTTCTCATTGCTGAGACAAAATATCCGACACCAAGAGTTAAATAAGAAAAGGTGTACTGTGGCTCACAATTAGTAGAGGTTTTAGTTTATAGCTGGCTCTTAGGAAGGGTGGCATGGCAGAGGAGAAATAGTTTTTGGCAAAGCAGGAAAGACAGAAGGCAAGAAGTGGCGAAGTGCAGGGAGTGGCTGGTCCGAGAATGAAGAGTCCCTAAGGCAATCAAGCTACGTCAGTCCTGAAACACCTTGCCTAAGAAAACTCCAGTCATTAGTCACTAGACAACCCTGGGTCGCTAACTTCGTCAAATGTATAAAGGAATGGCCATATGGTAGTTGAGAATTCCTTTCCTCTCATCAGGAGAGAGCGGGGCTCCACCTGTCCTCAACTTTCATCTGTTATCTTTATTTCTTAATTGTCTTGCCAACTTTCACCAGAAACATCATGCAGTCATGGGATGGCTTCTGGAGTTTTGATTGATTATTGTGGGTGTGGATCCAGTACCTGCCCTGGGGCAGGTAATTTGCATTACAATGTAAGGAGGAGAAAGAGGCTAGCTAGTGGCCTGGGCTGCTGCTGCTCCCCTTTTCTCTCTTGCTCTTTGCTGCTGCCATGAATGGCTGCTCTCTGCCGGCTTTCTATGGCCTGAAACCTCCACAAACAGTGAGTTAAATAAACTTATCCTTAATTTTGGGTGTCAGGTATTTTGTCCCAGGAATGAGAGACCAGTAACTGAGACAATGTTTGTTTGTGTGTTCTAGGTATTTGTTTTTGTGTTTGTATATTTTTCAATGAAGCACTGTTCCTCTTTTTTTGGATAATTATTCTAAATATAATTTGAGACATAGACTCAAAAGCATGATTTTTCCTAAATTACAAAGTAATCAAAGTGATGTCTAAATCAGTGTATACAATTCATCAAAAGGTTTGATTCCAATTAATGAATAAGAGATGTGGCCAACCTTCTTGTTCATTAATGAGAAGTTCCCAATAATTTTAAGTCTCTTAGGAGACACCTCCAATAAGTTGGTCATTGGTTATAAGATAATGTTTTTCAGAAAAAAATATAATAAGGTTCTCTCATGAAAAATGCTCTTGATATACTGAATATATTCATGCCTTCTAAATGTACAGTATTCTACAATACACATTGTCTCTCAGATTTAAACATATTCCTTTCTCATATGCTCCAGATATTAATGAGTTTCATGTCAAGCCAACATGAAGTCAGCAGTCAAATGAAATTTCCTAACAAAACTTATATGATATCTATGCTATGAACATTTAGAGATGTTTAGCTAAAATGGAGATTCCATCATGACTCTTGTGCTGCATACGGCATATGATTATTGATGTCAAATGATCTCTGTAAAATTATGTACCTGTTGTCTGTTGCAGTCCAAAGCAAATTAACTACTAGAACATCCATAATGGGTAAAAATCACTTCTCTAGTTACACTTTATATTTCAAGGTGCTTAATGCTCAGATAAAATTTTAATAATTTAGTGTTTTTCTCCCAACTAAGTATACTAATGTACCCATATTCTCCTATAGAAACAATTGTTATTAATTCCTATTTTATATTCCTATCTGTTCTTGATACTCATGCCAAGCTTAAAAGACAAATATCAGCCCTCAAACCCCACAGTGAGACTTACCTAATGTAACTTTCTGTGTCTTCAATGATAGAGACAAAAAATTAACTACAAGTGCCAGGTTTTGGCTACACTTGGGATTTTCATCAAAATAGGACCTTGGCAAGGTAATACTGAGTCTAAACAATGCTGCCACCCGAGCATTGAAACATGACCTCCTGGATCATGTTTCAAGAGCAGCAAAGAAGGACACTGGGCAAGTCTGTCCCAACCTGTAGCCATCGCTGGGACTTAGTTCCATCTGCAAACTCAAGGGTCACTGGAAATATGAGTGCCCTGTCCAACAGAGAGTGGGTAAGTCATCTAATTCCCTTCCCTCATAGGAAAACTCACTACAACCAGACTCATCAATACCCAACCTATTTTGTCTTGCCATTGAAGAAAAACAATGGGACTATGGTACATGGCCCCTATCAAGGTATCTCTGCCAGAGCCCAAGTGTCTCTGGATATCCCAGGTAAAAAACTCTTTTCTTGTTGACATAGAGATCACAAACAGTGTTCTTTCTGACTTTTCTGGTCATTGTATTAGATCTTCAGTCTCCACAGTGGGTGTTGATGGCCAGCCTACATAACCTCACAGGCCAGACAATCACTGAGTGTACCCACTCCACACTAAACCAACAAATTTCTATATTAAGGAAGGGGGAGATGGCTTATTTCACTCTTCATGCAGAGTGAATATTACAACATGTACTTTGTTTATATTTTTTATAATTTTGATTATCAGGGTTCTGCCCCAGCACATGGGCCCACACCATGGATCCCTGTGTTCTTATCAACTGAATGATACCCTTATGGGAGAGTGGCAGGGCCTTGATTCTCCTACTAGCCAGGGGAAGTGGATATGCTTGTGTCTTCCCTGAAGGTGACACATCCCTCCTGTGGGTATGAAGAGACTGATCAAACCTCATAATGGGCCCAGTGTGCATGGAGGACCTTGAACACCTGATTTCCCCAGAGATACATCAAAATTTGTCCAGAGATACGTCACCAAACATTGCTAAGAAACACTCTGAAAAACAGACCTCCAAGATAGGGACAAGGGAAGAGTCTGACACATGAGGCCACACATTGTGGAGGCACAGGACAAGGAAGTTACATCTGAAAAGTTATCTGTGACCATGCCAGGTGTGTCCTGTTTGTGTAGAGGGCTGTTATTTGACTTATTACCCCAATCTGCCTCTCCTTCACCCAGCTCAATGGTCAAGTGTTGGTTAGACCAACGAATCTATCTGGCTTGGGGGTTGTGGTGGTTGATACATTGTGTCAACTTGAGGATCTCTAGTCTTCAAAGTCAGCATGGGAAGAAGGAGAGAAGCTTATAAGAAGCAACAGCAGTGTCTCCTCCCTTTGCTTTGCTATTTTCTGCCACTGTGAACTGCTACTCTCTGCCATGTGCTACTCTGCCTTGGAGCCAGTTAAGTATGGACTGAAGTATGGACTGAAACCTCTACAAACTGTGTGATAAACAAACATTTCCTTCTTTAATTTTGGGTGTTGAGCATTTTGTCCCAGAAACAAGAAAAAAGTAACTGAGACAAGGATCGTGTGTTAAGAGGCAATGCAAAGGTTTTTTCAGCAAAGTTGGATAATTATACAGGACTTAGTGGGAGGACCCCTTTATGTTTTGTGGTAAACACCCTGGAGAAGCCAGAGGGCCTTTGTATTGGAACCTTAATTCGGAGCTGTAGTGTGCAGAGTCTTGGTGACCCTTGGGCCTTCCCTACTTGGGAATTAATATAATCGGGATTATTTAATGGCTTTTGGACACCTTTACTGGGTGGCATTGCAGCCTTTTCTTCCATGCCACCTCCCAGAGATCTCTGGTCTTGTGAGGTCTTGCCCCGTGCGTACCTCCTGGCAGGGGGAGGCTCAGTGTCCCTATCCCCTTGCCTTGTTTGTGAGTTCCATGTGGAGATGGCCTCTACTCCAACAGAACAACCCTACGGTTTTGAAGTTACTGATTGGTCACTTAACAGTGACAAGGAGTTTCATTCCTCATGGTTTCAAGGATGGGTATCCTCAGTGTTTAACATCCAGGAGTACCAGGGATTGATGCATCTACAGTGGGACCTTTGGCACCTGATATGAGCCATGAGTGAAGTACAGCTGTATGTCTCTAGGGGCTCGCAGGTTCGACTGGGAAAGTTCCCTGTCCTGGCATGTGTTAGAGCTCCCTTCATGTCGATGCCCGATGAAGATGCTACTGCTCCCCTTCAGTTTAACAGACTGGACTCCTTGTTTTACAATGTAAAGTTCTTGGGAGGTACTTTTGCTAATTCTATATCCTGGCTGCACCTGCACACTACGGTTTTACTGCTTGAACAGCCCCCCTATATTGTCAGCCCTGTCGCCCTAAAATAACCCTGGTATGAAAACTCTGCTCTGTATGACCAGGATTAGATGAGGCTCAACAGATCCAAGTGCTCTGTCAGGCTGTTGGTTGCGGGTATAACTGCTGGGACTGGAATCCTGGGAGCAATGGCTGCTTCGGCTACTACCTTGGTTCAGGGAGTACAAACTGCCCAACTTGTAAATGATTTATCACATAATGTATCCTTAGCCTTTATGGCTCTATGTATAGATCAAAATCTGGAGGCCATGAGGAATGACTTGAAAGAAACTGTTAAATTTAGGAAAGGAGGTACAAGCTTTGCAGCTTAACTTGAACCTGCACTGTCATGGGGCTTACTGATTCATTTGTGTAACTCCTGCCTTGTACAGTAATGCCAGCTATGGATGGGAAAAGGAGCCAGGCCACGTCATGGGAGTGTGGATCCATTCTGATGTGGGTTTGTACCTAACTCAATTACATAAAGAAAGTGTAGATATAAGTTCTTTTCATGATTCCACTGCTGATACTTCCATTTTGGTTATATATATATATATATATATATATATATATATATATATATATATATATATATATATATATATATATATTACAGGCTCTACAGGGCCTACAGGGTCTCACTACATATCTATATAGAGACTGCAGTCAGCCTCCCAAGTGCTGGGATTATAGGCACGCACCACCACACCCAGTCTCCAACACCATCTCAGTGTGCCCCGCAGGTGGGGCTGGCATAGCACAATAGGGACTGAACCCCAGTCCCTGTGCTCTGCCTAAGCAGGTGCTTTAGTCCAGTGAGCTATCAGGTTGGCCCTAACATCTTTAAGAAGGTTCAAAGTATGTTTTCCCTGTATGTCTTACAGTCTTGACTTTGGTCTTTGATTGTCCCAGCTGTCTTTTTTTTTCCCATTTATTTTTATTTTATTAAAATACAAATGTCAATCAGACAGTTTCAAAACACCTTAACCATACAGAGTTGATGAATTAATACATAGCAAACTGTTTTCATAACGTTTTGGTATTGTACAAGGTGCATACATGATATTATATTTACAGATTTTTTTATAGCTGAAATTATATCAAAAATTCAATAATTATTTACCTAGTGGATGACCATAGCACTAAAAGCCAACATAATATCCTGTCCAACCACCATTAGTGCAGATCTTGCCTATCATAGAATTATGTAGAAGCACAGCATTATCTATCCCAACTGTACTGTCTATACACACACATCATGATTTTTTCTTCCTACAACCCTTCCTTTGTCTACACCTCTCTAAAGTGGGCACTCCATTGACATTCAACTACCTTAGGTGCTTGAACTCAAAACCACAATCCAACACAGTCCAGCATTCTGCAACCATAGGGAGTTATTCAAAGAAATTGTCGACCATATCCATTTACAGCTCAGCTTAATATTATGGGCTCACGATGTATACTTCATTTTTATACTTTTATACTTTTCTGTTGGATGGTTAAGACCTAGGTAGATCAAAACTTATATGCCAACACATGAACTTTATATTTCCTATGTGGTCATTGAAGTCTTCTCAGGGTTTATCTTGTAGTCCTGTACCTTATTCTGTAGTTCCTTTGTCTGTTGTCTCAGCTGTCTTATTAACCACGTCTACTTTGTAATTGCCAGGAATTATTGGATGGGCTTGAGGGCAGCTACATAAACTCTGGGTCACCTTCCATAAACAACAGTTACAAAACAAAAGAGGGAGAGATTTTGGAAGCCAGACCCTGAAATTGGTTTGAGCTTGCTGAAGAAGCGGTCTGATAAGGGTCTGGCAAGATAGCTCAGTGGGCTAAAGTGCCCACTTAGGCAAGCTTAGGCAAGTGCAGGGACCACAGTTTGATCCCTAGTACCATATCAGGCTGAGCCAGCCACAAAGAAGAAAGAAAGAAAGAAAGAAAGAAAGAAAGAAAGAAAGAAAGAAAGAAAGAAAGAAGTAAAGAAAGAGTCTGATAGGGAAGCAAAGCGTGGCAGCATACCTGGTTTCGTTATCTCGAAGTTTGGGCAACAGGCCCAATGGTGGACTCAGTGTTTCTTCTGTTTATCAGCTTGGTCTTGGGAAACTATTCTGGCCCTAGTGATATAACTAAGCATAGAGTTAGCTGGCACTAATGTTGGCCACAGGATCAAGGTTCTCTGTGTATAAGCCTGAAGCAAAATAAACTCATTGGGGGTTGGCCCATTAGCTCCCTTGTTTAAGTGCCTTAAGGAAAGCAATCAGCTCAGGGTGCTGTGGTTTGATCCCCAGATCCTCATGCCTTACCAGACCTTCCATTAAGGCATTGTGACCCAGCTCCCCCCGCAAAAAAATATCCATCTCCAAATAAACTCATTGCTGGACCTGCAGCTGAGAACTCCTGATCCCGTCTTTGTTTCTTTTCATTCCAGCCCCCCTCTACCCTGATCTCCTCTCAGAGAAGGAAGTTCTTACTAGCTTGGTGTAAGTTCCTAATCACACCAATCACTTCCTAATCACAGCTGTTATAACAAGTGACACAGACCTTTTAAATTTTTACTTTTGCTAGTGCAGATTTGTGGTGTGTAATGACATCTTTGTGGCTGATTGGGACAAGGCTGTTTTTTTACAGTTTTATTACCTGCTCTAGTTTCTGTCTGGAGTGTCCCCCAGAGGCTCATGTGTTAAAAACTTGGTCTTTATCACACCAGTGTTCAGACAAAATACTTTAAGACAATTTAAAAATGCCTGTACTTGTCTGGAGCACGTAACAATTACACTTACGGTTGGGAGTGTGCACATGCGCAGACTCCTTCCCCTCAATTCCTCCTTTGTCTCTTTCCCCTTCCCTTCCCAGTCCTCCCTGCTTCCTCCAACTCTTGTTCCCATTTTCAAAGTGCTCAATTTCCATTTCTTTCTCTCTCTCTCTCTCTCTCTCTCTCTCTCTCTCTCTCTCTCTCTCTCTCTCTCTCTCTCTCTCTCTCTAGGGATCGAATTCAACACCTTGCATTTACCAGGAAACTTATGCCGCTGACCTAGATCCCTGGCCCCACATTCTCTTTCTAAAAAAATCCTTCCTACTCCCTCCATCTCTTGTTCTCCTTCCTGTTTGAGAAAAGCTCTCCCTACTTCCCATTATCTACCTTCTATTTTGTTCTTCGTACTTTGGGTTTCTCATATAGGAGAAATGATACCGAAGCTTGTGCTCTGGTTTATTTCACTTAGCATTACAGTCCTGAGGGGCACCTGCTTTCTGTGTATAAAGACCACATTTTCATTATGCGTCCATCTGTTGAGCCAGATCCATTGTGATCTGGCTCACAGTGCCTTAAGGGCAGGCCTGGTAAGGCATGTGGACTGTTTCCAGGGCTTAGCTATTATAAATTATGCTGCTATGAACATGACTATGCATACATCATTGTGTATGGTTACTTTAACTTGGGGAGATACACAGAAGGGGACTAATTGGGTCAGATGGAATCGCCAGTTTAAGTTCTTTTGAGGAATCTCCATTTTGATCTCCAAAGTTCCTACATCAGTTAACATTTTTGTCAAGAATGGAGAAGGGTACTTTCCCCGCATACTCTCACCAGCACTTATTACTTGATTTCTTGGTGGTGGCCATTATTTCTGGAACAAGAACCTCAGCATTGTTTTGACTCGCATCTGTTTAAGGATCAGTAATGGTGAACATGTTTTCATGTCTTTATTGGCCCTGCATACTTCTGAGCAGTATTTGTTTTCACTGGCCATTTTTTGATTGGGTCTTTTAATTTGGGAGGCCTGATATTTTGAGTTCTTTATGTACTCTAGATATCAATCCTCTGTCCAAGAAATAGCCGGAAAAGTTTTTCCCCATTCTAAGATAGACAATGGGAAATAGGAAGAACATATTCAGATGGGAGGGGGAACAAGGAGTGGGGAAGGAAGGAAGAAAAAGGAAAAAGTGGAGGGAAAAAAGAGAATAAATATTTTTCAAATGGGGAGGGGAAGAATAATTGGAGGGAGAGAAGGAGAATGGGAGAAAAGATACAAGCCACATGCAGATACAGACATCCTCTGATGAACGCAGTCCACATGTGTGGCAAACATGTACTAATAAAAAAGTTAAACATTTTTCTCTCACTATAGTGTGCCTCTTCCCATGATCAGTGTTTTCTGTGAGGTGAAAAAGCAAGTCACTTACACACACTTAATTTGTTTTATGATTTTGTGGAAGGCAGCTGTATCTTTGGTTGTGTAGGGGAGATGGCCAAGGGCTTATCGCCCAACACAGAGCTTGGAACCAGAGGCCAAATTCTGCAAAACACTTGCTTATGCTGTTGACCATTATTTGTTCATGAACAGAAGTATACTATTGTGTATTTTACAATGGGTTGCGGTTGGACCACAGAGACAGCTCAGTGGCACAAGGCTTTCCTTGCAAGCATGAGGTCCTGAGTTCAATTCCTTTTTACTCAAAAATAAATAAAATAGAAAGGTGGGACACTAAGTGTAAAGCTTTTTGCACTTGACTGACTATGATATTATTCGTACAGAAGTGTTTAAAAATTATATAAAATCATTACTAAAAGTAAGTGCTGTTTATCTTCCATAATTTTATTGAAGAACAAATAGCAATGAGACAGTTTCAAATAAAATTAATAGAACAGATTCAATAATTAATACATTACATATTGTTTTCATACTGGTTTTTGTTGTATAAGGTACATACATGACATTCTATTTACAAACACTATTAGAGCAGATCCTCTATTCATTAAGGAAATGTAGATGTATAGCTATCTTTTTTTAACCTGAATTACAGTACAGTTTTAATAATTAATACTTTTTACATTGTTAGCTTCCTAATGGTTATCCATAGTTCAAGAAGCAGACAGAATATCCTGTCCAAATACTTAGTGCAAATCTTTCTTCTCATAGAATTATGGGAGAGTACTGCATATTTATCCTAACTGTACTGTTTATACAAACACAGAATGGTCCTTCCTTTGTAGTCTCTTCTTTTTGTTTAGTCCTGTCAGAGATGGGTATCCTATTGTCATTCAATTATTATAGGTGCTTGAATTCAGTGAAACAATCAAACAGAGTCCAGCAGTCCACAATAGTAGTGGGTTATCCAAAGAAGTTGTTGACTAGAGCCATTTACTGCTCAGCATTTATTATGGCTTTATTTTATATACCACGTTCTTATACTTTTCTACTGGATGGTAAAGACTGAGATAAAGCAAGACCTACATAACAAAAAATGTAACTTTTGTATCTGATGAGGTCAGTCAGGTCCCCTCAGAGTTTATCCTGTAACCCTGTACCTCACTTTGTAAATCCCTTGTTAGTGTTAGCCATGTGGATGAGTCATGGCCATTGCTTCATCAATTTGCTCTCTGTGGAAGCCTAAGAGAAAGTTTTCTCTCCATGTGACTCTCCTTAGGCACACTATAGATCATTGATCACATTCCTCTGTGGCTGCATAATCTCCTTGATCAGAAAATTTGGGGCACAACTGAATTCCATGATGTTACAGTACAGGTTCTCCTATGTCCTGAGTCTTCACTGACCTTGAAAAGCTAGGGCCAAAATGCTGGCTGACCTTGCGGCCCTTCCATTTCTCCAATTTTTGATCTGCATACTTAGGTTGTTAATTATCCAAAAGAGAAGCTGATTATTATTATTATTTTTTTTGGAGATAAAACAATTATGTCCATTATTATGTCATACAAAAAAAACCCACTAGAAAGAAAATCCTTGAGTACAAGGGCAATAATTTAAATTTGCTATATTTTTCCCATGCTGTTAGGATGATAACCATTGCTAGGTACAGGCGTCTGGTGTCAGGGTAGGTTTATTCTCTGGCCACATAAAATTAAGGTCTTCAGTGTCTCTGACTAACTTTATTGACTCTTGATAAAGCCTTTGAGGTCTTCAAGGAAAGTAATATACTCCTGAAGTTCCAGGGCTGTGCTGTGCTCCACCAACTCATCGGCAAAGGTGTTGTCCACTCCTTGGCTGGCCAGGAAATCCATTAGGTGGTCTCACACAAGGCCCAGTCTGGGGAATCTGTGTTAAGTGTGTAATCATTGTCTTTCCATTCAGAATCGCCTGTGGCCTGAAAACTAACTTCCTTGACAGAGAAAATGTCACTTTCAGCCTCCTCCTCTTCTCCAATCTCGTCCTCTGAATAGTGACAGTCCAGAAGAAGGGCCTTCTTGCCATCACTCTTGGTAACTTCTATCACAAAATTGGGAGTTGATGTCAGCTCAGGCTCTTGTTCTTCACTCTTTTGCTCCTCTGAGGACTGCTCCTCAATATCTAAAGTTGGTGGGATGCTATTGTTAATGTTGAAAGCGACAGTGATCTTTTCCCCAGCAACTTTCCACCCTAATTTAGCTTCTGTCCCATCCACTTCCAGCTCCCAGCCCCCAGACATCTTGGGAAGGGACTTAGGCTTCTGAATTTTTTTTTTTCTTCTTTAATTTCATCAGTAAGAAATTCAACAAAAGCTTTGTCTCCTTCGGTGTGTAGCGCTCTGAGGCCGCAGCCGCAGGCGCATGGCCTGGTAGGCTGCAGGAGACCAGGTCGGCGCGGCGACCCTGCGCTAACCGACAGCAGCCTGAAGAGCCGGGGGCTTGGCCTGGGCGCCGGCTGCAGCAGTTGCCTGAGCGGCAGGATCGGCGCGGCGATGCGGAGGCCTGCGACCGCGGTGCCCAGGGCACGGGGCAGGCGGCGCAGTAGGGGGATCATCGTGAAGATGGTTTCTGCAGAGATGCACACGTGCAAGTGATTATTATTTTTTGTGGTTCCCATCACATTTATTTTTCAAGGAATATTGAGAGGTTATGTTATAAATATTTGCTTTCTATTAACATATGGTTCTCTTACATGATATACATTTTCTTTTGTGGTACTGGGGATCGAACTTGGGAACGACAAGCTAATTATTACCCTGAAACATAAGCAGTTCAGTTTAACCTATCTATCTAAATTCATTTTAGTTGTTGTTATACCTTTCTATTTGTATTTCTTCTTTTGATTTCTTATACTAGGGAAACCACACAATATTTGCACATGTGTGCTGGTTTATTTCACTTAAGAGTATATGATCAAGTGGTATCCACTTAAATATAAATGCTTCAAGTTTATCATTCTTTATAGCTGAGTAATACTCTATCGTAT
>PVKA01040934.1:0-18424 GCA_004027165.1 Ctenomys sociabilis | reverse complement strand
GGAATTACTTCTCATTTTATTTCCTCTATAGCTTTCTGCTGTTGTTCCTTTGCTGCTGTATCTGTTACTTCATTCGTTGCAGCTGAGCTAGTGTCCTCTGCCTTTCCTGATGGACTCGAGGTCTGGGATTGCATTTTTCCCCTTCTCTTTGTCATTTTGTATAGCACTGATCTTTGACCTTTGGTGTAGAGCTTTGGTGTAGCTATAACCTTAGCTTGTTATGAGAATCGGGTGCCAGTCTATTAAGTTTGAGATTTTCCAGGTGTGCCTATCCTGGGTCTAGCTGTTGTGTTCAGTTCCTTTTTTGCTGTAGCTCCTTTGGTTCCCCTATGTTGGTTCCCGTGGTCAGCCTTCCTGTGTCAGGCAGGGCGTTCCCCAGGTGGGTGGGCCTGGGCTTTGGTGGGTTTTCTGGGCTCACAAAAGGATAGTGGATGATCTTATTCACTGAGTAGGCTGTACTGAGTCAGCCAGCTTGTGCTGGGTCCGGGTCTACAGGCCGTAACCCAAGAAGGCTGCGAAAGGTCCCTCTGGTGCAGTGGGCCTGGAGCCCTCACTCACAGGCCAGGCTGTGCTGGGTTTCGGTCCGTAGCGTGGGACCGTGGATTGCTGAGAAATGTCCCTCCGGTGTGGCAGGCTTGGAGTTCTCACTCCAGGCTGACCTGCACTAGATCTGGGGTTGTGGGGTGGGACCAGTAATCACCTGGAAGTGTTTCTTTGGCACAGTGTGCCTGGAGCTGTCACCGGGTCACGGGAGGTGACGGGCAGCTTAATCCCTGGGAAATGCATCTCAGGCACGACGGGCCTGAGGTTCTACACTCACTGACCTTTGATGCCCAGAGAATCGGAGAAATTCCCACTCAATCAGTGGGCTTTAGGTCAGCGGATCCGGGGAGGTGTTGGTGAATGGGTCCTGAGGTTTCAGGCCAGTCACTGGCTTGGAGGGGTTGGGGACAGGGATCCGCGTAGCGTGCGTGGGAAGAAGCCAAAGGCTCTCCCTCAGACGCACCACACTCTCACTGATCTGGGAAGCCTGTTGAGTCCTGTAAATTCGCTCTCGCTGGGCGAGCTTGGCACGGGAACCAGGAGGACGCTGGAGTCAGCCACTGTCTCAGGCTGGTCTCTGGCTGGGCGGGCATGGGTGGGATGGAGGAGGATGGCGGAGTCGGCCGCGCTGTCTCTGGCTGGTCTCTGGGGCTGGGCAGGCGCGGGCGGGTCGGAGCAGGATGGCGGAGTCAGCCGCGCTGTCGCTGTCTCTGGCCGGTCTCAGGGGCTGGGCGGGCACGCCATGATGATATTGTTAAGTCCTAAAGTCATGTTACTGAAAGTTGAGCAGTGGAAACTGTCAGAGGAGACTAGATCATAAGGAGATTGACCTTATGAATGGTTGTAGTCACCCATGGCTTAAAGGTTGGTTGAGGGGATGGCTTTGTTACAGAGGAGAGTGCTCTCTGCCTGCTTGCTCTGCCTCACCATGAAATGCTGTATGATTCAGCAAGGTGTCCCTAGCAGCAAGAAGGGCTTCATCAGATGAAGACCCTCAGCCTTGACCCTCTCTTAAGGCTTAAGGTAATAGCCTTAAATTACCAAGTCTGTGTCTTCCAGTCATTGCAACAGAAAACAGACCGAGACTCTGCTCTCCCTACAAATGCATTCTAGCTGCTCTGCCTTTGCCAAGAGAAGACTCAAAGCCATTTACCAAACCCCAGCTTAGAAACTGATTACAGCACTTTATTTTATGAGGGCCCAAATAATACGGTGTCTTGAGGGCTACCGCCAGCGAGGCTGGAAGCTCCATTTTCCAGGAGGGATCCACACACTGCTTACCAGACTGTACTGAGCAGTGTTCTCTCCAACTATAAAATGGAAGAAACATAAAGCACCTTAAGAGCCATCTTACACATGGATGAAATGTTTTCCTTCCTAAAGGAAGTGTGGAAGGTGTTGAGTTAGTGACAAAAAGCACTTAGCTTTTAGAGCATGAAAGAAGATATGGATACAAATTATTCATATTTTGTCTAATCCCAAAGCAGAGATTCTGTTTTAAAATGCCAGGCAGCAATTTCATTTTTGAAACACATTGAATATTACACTAAATGGGTGCCATCGGGAAAACCTTGGGAAGAAACTGCAGAAATCTTATCTGTGTGCATGAATATATTGAAGTGTCCCTGTGGAGGAGTAGACAATACAGCACCTGATGCTTTTATAACTATTCATCAGTATTCTGGGCCCAGTGTCTGCCCACTGCGCACAACCCAGCTCCTCTTGCCACCCAGTTCTGTAAGACAAAGAGCCTGCCTGCACATTTGCCTGCTGTCAGCAGTGGAGTAGCTGCTTGAAAAAGAAAAGGAAAAAGAAGGCTGTGCCAAGTGAGTGTCCACTCTGAGCACTATAAACAAGGCATGATCCTTTATCATTCATCCTTAAACCTTCAGGAGATGCTAAATTATAGCTCATTACCCATAATCCCAGCACTGGAGAGTCTGAGGCAAGAGGATCGCTCTGAGTTGGGGGCCAGACTGGGCTACAGTGTAAATTCAAGGCCAGTGTAAACTTCAGAGCCAGACTCTGTCTTAAAAAAATAAGTAAATAACTAAACTGTAGCTCATGTCATCTTTCCTTTTAACATCAAGAAGTCAAGCTTAGAGCTGTGTGTAGCATGATTCGAACAGCCTCACCGTGCTCATTCACCCATTCTCTTCTAACCAGTGACTTCTTCCAATAAGCACCTGATGCCTTCTGCTTGGAGCTTTCTCTCGAATGCTCCTGAAGCTCTTCCAAAGCAAGCTCAATCTCCACACTTACAGAGAGCTCTTTTCAGTCCTCATCAAAGCCCAAGACATTTATATTTGTAATCCCATTGCAAAGTTATTGAATTCTAGTAAATGAACTCTATTCTACCACTTTCAGTGCAACCCATGGAGAGAATAACACTAAGGCACATTTGTAGTTGCGAGGAGCCAAGAGGGTCCTAGGTCCAGCAAGATATTAGATAACCAGGATAAAGTCTGAGGCCCAGGGCCAAATCAGGGTTTTATTTATTCATGAAAAAGGGAGTGGCTTGAGGATGAATGACTGTGAGAATGGCAAGAAATCTATGAGTGTTATGAGCTGGGCTACAAAGAAAGCCTGAAATCACCTCTGTAGCATAGAGAAAGAGTAACCTGCATGCCACAAGTAAGGCAGTGGCTAATGTTTTAGGACTGGAGCTTCAGCTCTCATGTGTAATCTTCTATACCCTGGGGAATCAAAGCCTTTACCTCAAGGCTCGATCCCAGCCAACAGCATGGAGCACAGTTCTCCATCCTGCCTGGCTCATACATGTTTTGGGGGAGCTATCAAGGCAGGGCAACATGGATCTGTCACCTTGCTTCAAAGACTAAACATCAGCACCTCAGGTAGACCAATTTGTATTGCTTAAAGCCAGTGAAGAGGATAAAGCAAAAGTCCTAGACAGCTCTGTAATCTTCATTAGATGGAAATAGGGCCAGTTTTAGCCACAGTGGAGATAACTAGTCTTCTTTCAAGGATAGTCATCTCAGTCGTCCTCCTCACACATTAAAGAGAAAGGAAAGGTTGGAGTGCAGTGGTGCTTCCTTGGCATTCATACCCCCTAGGTGAGTATCAGTGAGTGAACACCACAGCTCCCTCTCCCAAGTGTGCAGGTGCCCCTGAGCCATAGCTCTCCGTGGCTCCCCCATGGGAGACCTTAAGCTACCTACGACAATTCAAAACCTCTCATGAACATACTTGGGTAGGCACCCTGCCCTGCTCACGCATATCCCCAACCTAGCACTTCCTAGAATCATATCCTGGGTAAATTATTTGCCTTCAAAACTTCACCTGCATCAGCTTCACATGAAACCCTACATAAAACAATAGTCTAATCTGTATCATTAGCAAATACTAAAAACAACAGGACAGTCTTACCCATGGTTTCACTTTCTAAGGTTTTGGGTGCTGTGGTCACCATGCATAGTCTGAAATCTTGACTCTGAAAAGATAAACCACATTCACATAATGTTTATCACAGTATGTTGATATAATTTTCCTATTTCATTATTATTTATTGTCATTAATGTCTGTGTTAGTTATATTTACCTCATTGTTGGGGCAAAATACTCAACACCCAAAAATTAAGGAAGGAAATGTTTATTTAGCTCACAGATAGTAGGGATTTCAGTCCATATTCATCTGGCTCCAATGCAGAGTGGCATATGGCACAACACAGACATTCATGGTGGTGGAAGACTGCAAAGAGCAAAAGGAGGGGCAACAACTGTGGTTTCTAGCAAGCCTCTCTCCCCTTCTCATATTGTAAAATAGGTTATATGCCCAAGGGAAGGTGGAGCACTCACACCCGCAATCCTAACATTGGATCCAGAATTAATTACAAACTTGAAGCCTGCCCATGACTGTATGAGGCTTTGGGAGGATAATATAGACACAAACTGAAACAATGCCTGTCTGTGTCTCATTGATGAATTAAAGTCTACCATATAGATGTATGTAGAAGAAAAATACAGCCTGATGTATATAAGGTTTAATACTCTCTGTGGCTTCAAGGTCTTGGAGTAGTTCCCCCATGGGTAAAGAAAAATGACAGTACTCACACTTTCTACATCCAGGAGGAGAAAGGTTTTCAAATGGTCCCTGTATCCACTCGGGGTCATCATGGCAAACTTGGATCAGCCCACACAGATGAAAGATATTAAATCAAAAAGAAGTTGGCAGGAAGCTTTTTGGAAACTCAAAACATGACCTATCTTGGCATCTCAAAATTTAGCCTATATAGCTGTATTTATGAGCAGCTAGTCATTCAGGGATGAAGTTCTATTCAGAGCTTATCAGTTAAATGACAGAACCTGGTCAACAGCACCATCAGGAGTGGCATCTTCATTTTCCCACTCTGGTCACAGCTCTGAACCCAATTACCTGTGCTAAGAAGTGCCTGACAAGAAGAAAGTTCCCTTGTACATCAATCACGGTGAACTACTTTCGGGAAAAAGCATTACCCAAGCTGTTGAAGACTCATTGTCTCTCACTATAGCTTTTACTGTTGACACTTCACCCAATTTAATATGCTGTACCAATGCCCATTTGAATATTACAGTCCATGCCAGGCTGAGAATGTCACCACTGTGACTGCTTTCACAGACAACACAATATATCAGAAATTGGGAGTCAAAACCCCAGTCACTGAAAGGAGTATTCGCTAGGAGACCCTGGAACCAGAGTGGCTATTTAATAAATGTATGTTAAGGGAATCAAGTCATAAATTTCTTTTAAATTAATAAAACTCTTGAATCAAGGTTGTGATGTCATTTTGAAATAAGAGATAAAAAGAAGGGATGAGGAGAAATAACCAGAAGTTTAGCTCCCAGAAAAAAAATAAGATAACCTAATCGTCTGTGGCTTCAGTACCAAGACTTCTAGCATCCTGTGGTTACCTTTTTCTTTGTATTATAAAATGACATGCCTAACTTGATGCTCCCTTGAGCCAGAGATGGGACCATCTGAACACCAATAAAGATAATACTGTAAAGAATACAAATATAACAATACATTTCAGTATGTAAGCTCATAATAATTAAAAAGAATCAAATAATACATGAATTCATAATAATTAACTGGAATTCACTAAAGGATGCAAATGAATCGACTCATCACTTGAGGACTTTTTAAAAAATGCATAAGTCAGTAAAAAGGCATGAAAAATGACCTATCCTCTGCATTAAGTATGATCCATACTTTGGCCAATGACCTCTGAGAGGTGCTGCAAAGTGCTCTTCCTACTGAAATGATCTATCAGCTTTTCCTTCTCCACTCTTGCTACTCCACTGTGAGCCTTAATCATGAGATGTCAGCTTTATTGGACTAAGAAACACTTAGCAAATTAGTAAAACCCATTTCCGTGTGTGTCCAGGTGGATGCTGGAGATGTGGCCCTGATTGTCCAGTCCTTGGCCTCATCCTCCCTGGCACTGTTCCCTGCTCAGCTTCCTGGCCTTCATTAGTTAAGAATGTTTGCTCCAGGCCATTCTGTTGGCAGGCTTCTGCTTTGGAGCCAGCCAACAATGGACTGAATCTGCTGAAACTGTGAGCCAATGAAACGTCTCCTTTAAATGATATGTGTTGGTTTTGTGTCTTAGCAACAAGAAAACTGACTCCTCTCAGCCCCCACAGTTGCCATCTTTCTTCCGTGGGACCTTCATTTATGCTAGATACAGTCTATTCCTTCTTTCGCTACCCCAAACCAACTGTCACAATTCAATTCCACTTGGCAGACTTTTTAACTGAACTCTTGGAAGAAATGGTGGCAAAAAAGTAGCACAGAAAATAAATTAAAATTGAAAATAATCATCATCACCATTTTAAAATTCCCTCACTCTACTTTCTCCTTGGGGAAATTCTTTCATTTCTGCGGATTCTCCCTGCCACCATCAATACAAATTGTGCTTCTTCTTCTTTTTTTGACCTATCTTTCAAGTATTCTCCCAAACCCTTTTCCCAGCAACCAGTAGTCACTATCAGCCTCTTCAAATTTTCTGAAGACTTTCATTTTTAGGCAAACCCAATATCCCCTCCCTGATTAAATCTCTCCTCCCCAGGCTCAGCCTGAGAGCTTGACATATATACTAGAATATGCTTACTTAAATTGCTTTTGGTAAACAAAACAGACCTTTCTCACTAAGTGAAATTCTGGCTTCTTGTTGGTCCCTTTGGTCAAATTGCAGTCAGATTGTCTTCATTTTTCTGTAATAATGAAAAATCTTTACAGATTTTGAAGGTTTAATTTCAAATGCTCATTGGTGCTATTAATGAAACAACGCATTATGTGTACATTTCAAACAAATTCTATTAGTCAGCCTGCCAATTATTTCTCAGTTTGTGTGGTCCATTTCTCCCACAGGCATCAGCCATTAGATGCTTTTCATCCCGAGTGTGGAACTTGCCATCCCATCCGCATGGTATTAGTCTACGACCTTTGAAAGCAGACTGTTCCTTTGTTTGGGGGAAAAAAAAAATCTAATTACAGTAGTTAAATGAAGTGGAATTAATTAAGTTGTGGATAGTTGACATTTATAGCTAATTGGTCAGATCTATCATAAAAGGAGAAAGTGGGCCTTTTACCTCTGTTTTATCAACCATGTTGAAAATCAATCATGACTGAAGAAGCACCTATCTAGACTCTGAACAGCCTGTTTGAAGAAAATATAAGTACTGTTAAGTTATAGCTAGGAATTCTGCTAGGGAGAATCCTCTGGGAAAGAGTCCTGAGCTTCTGCATTTCCAATCAGGAACTTTGTAGAAGTTGGGGGTGGGAGAGGCTTTGAGTGCACAATTTGCTAAATCAGGGAAAGAAAGGTTTTCCCCAGCGCTTGCATGTGGGGTCTCCCTTGATCCCTCATGGCTCTTCACCTTCATTTCACAGCCTGTGTGCAGGGATGAAATTGTCTTCAGTCAGGAAATGAGGTTCCAAGAGCCCAAGAAAATCCTGAAGACAGGCAGGCCTCAAAATTCCTCAGCATCCTGCTCTACCTGCATGAGGAGTGAGATCCAAGAGGGGAGTGAGTTCATAGTGTTGTCGTGTGTGTATTAATCTCATAGAAGTGAAAAAAATAAGATAAGAACTTCTGTTTTATTTTTGTAACACCATAAACAAACTTTTAAATTGCCTTCCAGGAAGGCTGATGCTTGTCATATTTCAGCAATGCACAAGGCTATGCTTCCCCCAGAATTATATAGGCAGTGTAGGTTTTTCTCTTCTTCCCTTTTTTACCATTTTTTAATCTGATGGGTGTAATGTTTTGTTGGAAGGTTAATTTGCACTTCCCTGATGATTAGTGCATTTAGTATCTTTTCATATGTCTGTGAACCACGTGGCAGCTTCCATTACAGTTCAAATTATATATCCTTGCTATAGCAGTTCACCCTGGAAACATATCCCATAGAAATAATAACACGATGTGTAAAGACATATTTATAGCAGCACTGTTCATAGCTAAAACCCAGATACAAAGTCAATGTATGCTAACAGAGAAAAGGCTCACTAAATTATGGTAGACTCCTTGTATTTTAGGGTTCTACAAGGAACTTTAACCAAAACAGAATGGATGGATAGAACATAGATAGATAGGTAGACGGATAGATTACAGATAGATAGATGATACATAGGTAGATAAATGATATATAAATAGATGATAGGAAGATGATAGATAGATAGATAGATAGATAGATAGATAGATAGATAGACAGACAGACAGACAGACAGACAGACAGACAGACAGACAGACAGACAGACAGACAGACAGACAGACAGATAACATAGGGAACTGGCTCATGCAATTATGGAAGCGAACAAGTCCCACAATTTTCCACCTGTGAATTTTCCGGAGATGCAGAAAAACCAGTGCCATAGTTCTCAAACAAGAGTATTTGGTGGTGTGAATTTTAGTCCAAATCTGAAGGCCTGCAGATCAGGATGATTCTTTGAAGGCAGAAAGAGACACCTGTCTCACCCTCAAAATAGTCACTGGAGAGTGACATTTCCTTAGCCTGTCTTTTCCTTCTATCCAAGCTCTCACAGATCAGATGAGGCTCCACACTTTGGCCAGCAATGTGCATTACTCAATCGGCAGATGTAAATGTTAATCTCATCCATAAGCACTTTCAGGGGTGCTCCCCAAATATCTGAGTGCCTTGTGACCCAGTCAAGCTGACACTTAAAATTAACAATCACACACACCATGCCAAGTTACACAGGTTTAAAAAGGGGAATAAACTAGCGTTATACCTGATAATGTGTTGGGATTTCATTGCAGTGTTATAAATGGCTAAGTAAGAAGTAGAGCATTAGTTTTGGAACATAGTATCACCCTTAGACTAGGAGAAGAGATTCTCTCACCTAGGCCTTGGGCTTTAGAGGACTCACAGAGTAGATGTGTGCAGAACTCAAGGTTGCCACCCCCCAGAGACCTAGTTCTCCATTCCAGCCTTGGCCCTCTATAATTTCTTGTCCAATCAGACATGAACCTGCTTCGACCTCTTCTCTTGGTCTCTCCTCTCAAGGCCCCAAGTGATGTTCTTGTGGAGAATGTGGATGTGGCTTGATCTTGTAGACACATGTGTCCACGTACATGTGTACAAGGTACCTGCTGTGAAGGATGGTGTCTTAGTCCCTTTCCTTGTCCCTGGGACAAAATACTAGACACCTGCAACTTAAAGGCAGGGAGGTTCATTTCGGCTCACATTTTAGTCCAAAATTGGATGACTCCAGGTCAGCATGGCAGAGTAACATGACAAAAGAGATCTGCTCTCATGATGCTGGACAGGAAGCAGAGAGCATCAAAGGAGGTCCAGGAGGGGGATGGAACCTTCCAGGTGACACCCACAGCAACTCTGCTTTCCAACCAGACCCCACCTCCTCATAGCAACTCAGCTATAATGTGCCTATAATCCATTCATCTTCCAAAAGTTCCACCTATGGTCCCATGAGGTATTAGGGGAACATCTACATATAAACCATAACTGATGGTGTCTGGGACAACAGAGAAAGAGGTAGGCCACAAGCAAGGCCTCTCCATTTCTATCATTTCACCATTTCCCCAAAGACAGGACACCTAAAGGCTTCGTTCATTGGGCCACTGACTCCCTAAGTAAGTGGCTGGGAAAGGCAATGCAGTGTTGGACCCAGCAGGTGGCATGTTACATAAAAATAGGGCACTTTTCTGTTCATTCCTGTCTAGAGGGGGCCCTTTAGACATTTCACACTGAGAGGATGCAGCCCTTCAAGCAGAACAGCAATCCCTCCAGAGAGCAAGTCACATAGTCACCAGCTCTGCCGTTAGTCTTCCCAGGAGCCACAGGCACAGCCCAAATAGAAACACTAGGTGCGTGGCAGAAACCCTAGGGCTCCTTAGAACTGCGAGACCAACAAGGCACAAGAGATGCTCAAGCAGGGTGTCTCTTACCCATCTTGGTTAGACAGGAGAGGCGCATCAGCACCCAGTGCAAGCTCAGCTTCCACACTCCAGCCAACAAGCTTGTGTGCTGTGGACCAACTGTGTGTATTTATAAATAGACATATGGACAAGGAAGCTCTTCCATGAACATAGGAGCCAATTTGAGCCAAGGGTGAAAAAACCTTAGCTAAGACCGTCCCTTCCTGGCTCGGTTTTAATGAGTTCGTTTCCTGTTTGAATTTCTTAGGCTTCACATGGAAAGTTCCATGGAAAAACATAGCCTCCATTCTCAAATGCTTCAAATATTTTACTGTATGTTTTGGTTGAATTGTTTCTTAGTGGAGGTTTATTTTTTTGTTTTTGTTACCAAGGACCAAACCCAGGGCTTCCAGCTTGCTAGATAAGCATTCTACCACTGAGCCAAGTCCCCAGCCTTCAAATATTCATTTGGACTTTCAGACATTGAAACTATTTTAAATTATCACATGCTCATAAAATGTTTTTAGTTAGAATAAAAATTTTGATTCATTAATTTCTCAACGTTTTTTTAAACCCTCACTCAAAGTCATAATAAAACTTGAGCTGACTTATCTGAGTTAGAGCTAGGGATACCACCTCTCTCCTCTCATAAGTACTCCTTGGCCCCTCTATTCATGGAAACACGAAGGGGAGGAGCACAAGAGATGCTGCCCCTAAATCCCTTAACTCTGTGGAGCCATGTTTCAACACTATCAAACCAAGTCGCTTTTTCTTAGTTTAGATAGGGAAACTCAGTTCTTAAGAGATTAGGCCTTAAAAGGAAGTAAAGATCTGCTGTTATTCTAAATACATTTAAAATACATATAGTAATAACCAGTGCTTGCTGCTTGTTATGCACTGTGCTGAGCATCTTACTTCTGTTAAGTGACATAACTCTGGGAGAGAGATGTTCATACTAACCCTATTTTCAGATGAGGAAAATGAAGCTTCAGTATCTGTGGGTTTATTTGTGAGTAAACTATTGTCTGAAGAAGTTTCTCGGCTGTGACATCACTGACACTGGGAACCAGATATTTCTGTGCTGTGCAGCTGACCTGTGGGAGTAAGCTGTTCAGCAGCATCCCTAGCTCTGTTCACCAGATGCCAGTAGCACAGCCTCACTTATGATGATCAAAAGTGGCTTAGAGGGGCCAGCAAGATAGCTCAGAGGCCTAAAGTACCTGCTTAGGCAAGCTGAGGCAGGCATAGGGGACCTGGCACCGCATGCTGCGCCAGCCCCACCCTCGGGGTGGACTGAGCCGACTGTAACAAAAGCAAACAAACAACAAACTTAGGCATCGTGCAATGTCCCCTGAATGCACACATTGTCCCCCAGTTAGAAACACAGCCCAATAAATAGGTGAGGTATCATAAAATTAGATGAAAGGATGGTGTCTCTACAGAAGTACCCAAGGGGACCCAGGGCACAGACCAGCTATATAGCTGATAAAGGGCCCAATGTCATTCTCACTTTGGAAAATCATTGATCAAATCATTTTGTCTCATGTACTCCAACAGCAGGTAAATTTACTGAGCATGTCCCCTTTCAAGATATCATTGAGACGCTTCAGAGAAACTAGTCTAAGTGACCCACCCCGAATCATTTCTTTTGACAAAATTATACCCAGTCTGTGTTATTGCCAGGCTATGGGAGTCTGGAGATGATTCCATTTAGCAGTCCATTTTACAGGGGGAAAAAAGGAAATACAAAACGTTTACAAATACACAAGTAAGCACAGGCCCTAAATGTAAGCTGAGGGGTCCCTAAACCTTTCCCAAGCCTTTCACTTGCTTAATAGAAATTGATTCTGTAAGGAAAGTAAAGATCTTAGAATTCAGGCTGCTCTATTCACACAGGAAAGCACTTGACTCCAGTCGAATAGTCACTTAGCTTTCTCCCCTACTCAGGTAGCATAGCTATTTTCTCTTTTATCATGGCCTATCTATGCAAGAGTGATGGAAGCTTCCTTGTGGCACGAAGATTTGGAGCCTTTGTCCAAAAGTATGCTATCAAATTATGGAAAAATGTCTTCAGGCTTAGTAGCAATTTAGTTCAGCTCATGGAAAGTAAAACAGACTAATACCTGAAAAAGTGACTGATGTGTCATCGATGAAAATCACACTGCAAATGTAAGGTAGCCAGCCTTACAAAGAGTAAAAAGAGTTACTTCTGGTTCGTAAGATGTCCTACAAGTTTTCTAGTCGACAAACTTTCCTTCACTTTCTTAAGTACAGAATGTGATTTGAAGGGACGTCAACCTGTTGAATTGTAGCAATAATTTAATTTTCCTTTAAAGAAATTCTTACCCAGGAGGCAAGAATAAAAGTCTGGTAAAAGTGTTCGTGAAGGAGCTCATAGGATGAGAAAAGGCAACCTGTCTCAGAATATCACCCATATTTATTTGACAATGCAGAGGAGCAGCAGATTTCCACTGGTGCCCCTCTCTACCCAGCAGTTCTGTCTACACTCCCTAATCGAGAGGCAAACCATCCTGCCCTTTCCCTTTGCTGTGATGTGCTAGACTCCATCTTCTTTTCACTGTTGTCTTAGAAATTAGGAACACATCAAACTACAAAATCCTGAGAGCCAAGCAATCCACCTACATTTCTCCTTCTTTCTTTGCATCTTCTGTGAATACCCATAATGGAAGCCAGATAAATGTTGACTTCCAAAAGCTTGAATAGAGCACTTTATTGGAGATACCAGAGTGTCTTAGTTACATTTCTCTCATTGCTGGGACAAATACCCAACACCCAGAATTAAGGAAGGAAAGGTTTATTTAACTCACTGTTAGAGGAGGTTTCAGTCCATACTCAAATGGCTCCACTGCAGAGCAGCACATGGCAGAGGGCAACCTTTCATGACTGCAAAAAACATCAAAGAGCCAAGGGAGGGGAAGCATCTGGGACTTCTAGCAAGTCTCTTTCCCCTTCTTACATTGTAATGTAGATTATCTGCCCCAAGGCAGGTACAGCACCCACACCCAAAATGCCAGCTTTGGATTAAGAATGAATCCCAAACTCTAGAAGCCACCCATGACTGCATGAGGCTTTGGGGGACTAAGTAGACACAAACCATAACACAGGGCATCATTGCACAGCCTTAGGGAGCAGATCACTCACCAACCAAGCATCCTCTCCACTGCTGCAGTGGGTGTGGTATATATCATGGCAGACCACTGTACCTTTTTCCAGAGAATCTTCCTTGATTACAGGGATTTGAACAGCCTGGGGGTGTAGCTTAATGGCAGAATGTGTGCTTAGCATATGCAATGCACTGGGTTCAGTCCTCCACAACACACACACACACACACACACACACACACACACTCGCACACACACACACACACACAGTGGTGCATGAGTTTCCTAGATTTGGCACAGCGAAGTACCACCAAGTGGGGGACTTACCCAATAGGAAGGCATCTCTCACAGTTATGGATCCTGGATGTTCAAAATCATGGTATCGCCAGGTTTATTTTGTTCCAGTGCCTCTCTCATTGGCTTGCAGATATCCACCTCCTCTATGAGTCTTCCTGTGTCTTTCTTTGGGTCCAGATTTCCTCCTTATGTAAGGACAGCATCACTGTGGACCAGAGCTCACTCTAAACATTTCCTTTTAACTTAGCTACTTCTAAAGATCCTATTGTAATTCTGAAGTTCTGAGCTTTATGGCATCAATATATAAATATTGTGGGGAACCTGATTCAATAAATAATGTTTTCTTTGTTTTACAGTTGTGTGTGTGTGTGTGCGTGTGCGTGTGTGTGTGTGTGTGTGTGTGTTCAGTACAAGGTCTCACTATGCAGATCAGACTCATAGTGATCCTCCTGTTTTCAGCCTCTCCAGTGCCAGGATGACATCCATGCACCACCACGCCTGGACTTGGTCATTGGTTCAGCATGCTGGAGGATGGGGCTGGTGCTGCATGTGGTGCTGGGGGTCAAACCCTGGTCCCTGTACTTGCCTAAGCAGGAGCTTAGTCCACTGAATATCTTGCCAGCCTTGTCTTTGTTTTAGTAGAGCAAGAATATAGCATGTTCAACTTCTTTTTAAACAAGTCCCCAAGATTGCAGCCAGCACCTCCAAATGATAATGTATGCCCTGGAACTCATTCTTAGAAGGAAAAGATTTTCTGACCTCATTCAATATCACAGTTGCATTATGAGAAAAGCTTAATGAATGTGATGCCCTTAATTATTTATTTTTCAATCCAATTATTCCCCTCCTAGGTATTTTTACAAATGAACTGGAAACATCATAACACAGAGATACATGTGCACCCATGTTTATAGCAATGCACTTTACCATAGATGAATCTTGGAAACAACTTAAATGCCCATAAACTCAAGGATGGATAAAAAAATGTGATATTTCTATACGATGGAATGCTACTCAGCTATGAAAAAAGATAAACTCAAGGCTTTTGTAGGTAAATGGATGCAAGTAGAGACCATACTCGTATGTGAAATAAATCAGATCCACATGTGTAAACCTGACATTATCTCAGCAATGTGAGAACCTGAAAGAGTAAATAAAATCCAAAAAGCACAATAGATTCTGTGAAAGAGAAAGGCTGTTCAATGGGAAGGAACAACTGGGATGAGGAAAAGGATGAAAGAAAGAAAGAAGAGGAAAAGATATATATATATATATATATATATATATATATATATATATATATATATCATAGCATGGATAATTGTACTGCTGCTTTCTGCTGGTCTATTGAAAGGAGCAGTTAATGCTTAAGTTTTTTTGTCCCCTTCATAATTTCATATATATATATATTTTTTAAATAATTTTGCATGTTTAGATCTGGTAATCAAAATGACTAATCTGAAGCCAACATTACACAGTATAACAACCATTGTTGAATCCCTATTGTTTTGTTTAGTGAAAGTCTGTATCATTTCTAATGTGTTATTCTTTAAATATATTTTCTGTTCTCTTTAAAATATGAAAAAATAAAGGTCAGGGGGATAACTCAGTAAAATAAGTGCCAGCGTGGCGAGTGCAGGGTCTTGAGTGCAATCTGTAGTACCACAAAATAGATGAATAAAATTTTAAAAAGATTTAAATTATGAACACGGTATAAATTCTAAGTCTTCTGAGTCTCCAACTTGGTTGTCTCTTTCAAGATACAGTCACATTCTGGGTGACTGAGAATTGGGATTTAGACACATGAGTGGGAGAAGCCCCCTGTTCAGCCCCCAGCAGGCCATTCCTGCTGAGGCAAGGTCGGGAGGGAGCCTCCGCCTCATGGTCCCATGCTGTGCAGAGGTGCCATCCGAGCTGCAAGGCTGCCTCAGGCCAACGCCCACCCGTGCCTAGAGCAGTCCTGTCTTTACTTTCATGCCTGTCCTATGCTCACTCTCTTCTGACCCTGCTTCTTCACCAAATCTGACTTGCAAAGTCACATCCCAGGCTTCTAGGGAGCTCGGAAGCATATTCTACTGCTGATCTGAAACCTCGAGTCCCAGAGACCCAATTTCTAGCCCCTGGCTCAGGTTGCTGTTTACCCTTAAGCATCCTGAGGTTCATTTTCTTCACCTGTACAATGACAGCTGGACTTGGTGACTTGTGCAGTTCCTACCTGCTCCCATGAGCACTGCCTCTCTACCTGGGCCTGGCCCGTGAACCTCGATTTCTTTTGTAACAAATGCATCTCCTGTGGAGACTACCGAGACAGAAATGGAGTCTTTTGTAGACACCAAGCCCAATTATTATATATTTCTCCTATTTTAACTATATGTTAAATCAGAGAGAAAATGAGAAACAGCTATGAAAAAACTTCCAGAACCTCCTCCCATCTTCTTCAGGCTTATAGAAAAGCATCCATATATGCTCAAACCCATAACTAGCAAGAGCCCCTTAAAAAAACATGAAACAACTAGCTGAGAATAGCAGAGGACCACTGTTAATCAGCCCAGTAAAAGAAGCCCAGCTTCTTGCATCCTAACCTGAGTCTGAACAATTCCCTGAAGTAAACTTGATCACTAGTTGAAGTTTTCTATCTCATCAAAATTACAAAACGTTATCAATAGTAAGACACATCACTATTTATTTCTGTACATCTCAAAAGAGACACCAATTCCTATTCAGCCATCATGCATTCTTATCAGTTTGAACATTTTACCCTAACAAAAGAGAATTCTTTATCCCCATTGAATTTTTTTATCCTTATTAAATGAACTAGATTCATGTAAGCATATTCTTTCAAAATCATCTATCACTCTCATACATTACAAAGGGAAACATGCAGGGAAAAATCATTTAAGATATTTTTAAAACTTTTTCACACTCAGAGCTGGATTCTGAATCCCTTTCAACTGTTACCAGTGACTGTCGATATTATCTTCGGTGACGGGGACATGGATAACATGGCACTTCTAAAAATGTGTGCTCTGCTCTTCTCTACTAGACTTTCTTCTAAGCCACTGGCATCATTATATAAATCATTCTGGTTCTTTTATTCTTCATCTTCTTTATTATAGAGAATTTTTAACAAATTCAAAAGCAACAAAAAGCAATAGTGAACCACATACATGTGTATCCCTCAAGCACAACCAACCCATCCATGCCCTCTCCTCCGGTATAATTTTGCATTAAAAACTCCAATCTATCCTATATAACACACCATTTTGGCATACGTCTGACATTTCACTCATTCACAAATATTTCAATATACATCTTTAAAAGATAGGATCAGTTTTAATATAACTAGGATTCCTTATCAAACAAAGAAAATTAACAAATCTGTAACATTAGTTATCCAAGCATTGTTCAAAGTTCTAATGATCTCACGTATTTCTAAAATACTTTTCATAGAAAAAGAAGTAACAAGTGATGTCACTGATATGTGAAATCTAAAAAGCTAACCTCTCAGAAGTTGAGAGTGCAGGGGGTGGGTACCAGAGACTTGGGTGTGGTGAGGTGGGTGGACCAGGGGCGGGGGGCGGGCTGTGGGGACATCATAGGTGCACAGGAGGAAAATGTATTAGGCACAGCAGCGTGAGGATGACTGACTATTGTTGCATCTCAGGCCTAAAAATAATGATGAGAGAGGATTCTGGATGTAGTCACCATGAAGAAATAAAAAAAAAAAAAAACCCTAAGGAAATAGATAGGCTACATGTCTTGTTGACATCACCCAATATTTGCACAGGAGTCAAAATATCACACCACACATCATGTACAATGTACCAACCAAAAATATGAAAGAGGATCCAAACAAAGCCCACATATTTTTTATAAATCTGTTGTCATTTAATCCTACTATGTACAAGTTAACATTAATTTATTGATGTATTAATGTGCTTTAGCTTTCTCATCTGCAAGTCGATATTTTAAAATTATTAATTAATTTGCTAATGTGTTTCAACATTTTCTAGCCTGGGGGTTAATTTATTAAGTTTTTTTTTTTTTCCAGTTTGACCCAGTGTTTATTGTCCTTTTACAACGTGTCATCTTTTTTGGTTTAGAAACTGCTTGTAATTAGTTCTCCAACAATAAGTCCAAAGCATGTAAAATAAAATCAACCTACTTTTTTTTATCAACCCTCAGCAACTGTAGCCCCTCACCCACCTACCCAGGTTGGCTAGGAGAAGAGAGGGCTCAGGCAGCATGGAGTGAAGTGTAGATGCTTTACTGAGAGGAGTGTGTGTGTGAGGGGGTGCTGTGGTTCACACCCCACACAGGGTTCCCACACTCGCCCAAACTACAACGGAAATGGCACAGGCCCGAGGCCAAGGCCCAGTTCCCTGTTGGTAATTCACTCTCTGCCTCCCAAATGAAAATTATTTTTATTTTATCGCTTTTGTATTTCTTGCGACAAAAATCCCCATCCAGAGTCTGACTGATAGTTGAATTGTTCAGACTGAGGAGTGCAGCAGGCCGTGGGCACACCCCTGGTCCCTTGAAGGCAAGAACCCTTCGCCCCAGGAACAAGGCCCAGCCAGGCCAGCTGGCTGCACACTGGTCACAACACTTTAGCAATACAGGTCATCATCATTGTCTTCTGTGTACACGCTGCCACCTGTGCCACCTCCATTGCTGTGACTCGGGCCAGCTCCACCCTGATTTCCTGAAGGGAATCTGAAGTACTAAGTTTTTAATTATTAATTAATCTATTTATCTATTGTATTTTAACTTTCTTCTTTTTCTGGTACTGGGTTTTTCTTTTCTTCCTCTTCTTCCTCTTCCTCTTCCCCTTCCCCTTCCCCTTCCCCTTCCCCTTCCCTTTCTTCTTCTTCTTCTTCTTCTTCTTCTTCTTCTTCTTCTTCTTCTTCTTCTTCTTCTTCTTCTTCTTCTTCTTCTTCTTCTTCTTCTTCTTCTTCTTCTTCTTCTTCTTTTTAGTTCTGGACCTTGCACTTGCCAGGTAGGTGCTTGTGCCACTGAGCTATATTCCCGGCATAATCTATAAGATCCCCCTCATATGCT
>PVKA01040933.1:6546-18518 GCA_004027165.1 Ctenomys sociabilis | reverse complement strand
CCATTCTTTCTGGAGTGAGATGATATCTCAGTGTTGTTTTTATTTGCATTTCACGAATGGCTAGCGATGTGGAGCATTTTTTCATATATTTGTTCGCTTCTTTAATTTCGTCCTCTGAGAAATGTGTATTCATCTCAGATGCCCATTTCTGAATTGGGTCTTTAAATTTGAGGGCCCTGTTATATCTTAGTTCTTTATATATTCTAGACAGTAGTCCTCTGTCTGATTGCTTATTAGTTAGGATTTTTTCAAAGTTTGTGGGTTGTCTTTTCAATTTCTTTTGACATGCAGAAGCTCTTTAAGAAGAGTTGATCCCATTTGTTGATTCTTTCAAGAGCTTCCCGTGCGAATATATGTTTGTTCATGAACTCTTTACCTACCCCTATGTCTTCAAGAGTTCCTCCTTTCTTTTCCAGGAGATTGAGCGTTTCTGTTTTAACATTTAGATCTTTAATCCATTTTGACTTTAACTTAGTGCATGCTGATAGAGCTGGGTCAATTTTTAATTTTCGGCATGTACAAAGCCATGTTTTCCAGCACCATTTGTTAAAGAGGCTATCTTTCTCCCAGTGAGCTTGTGTAGCCCCTTTGTCAAAGATAAGATGGCTGAGTGTTTTCGTAGATGCCTCTGCATCTTCTAATCTATTCCACTGATGCTCAGGTCTATTTTGTTGCCAATACGATGTTGGTTTTATCACAGTGGCTTTGTAGTATAATTTCAAATCAGGAATTGTGCTGTAAATGGATATGGTCAATAATTTCTTTGAATAACTCACTATGGTTGTAGAATGCTGGGTTGTGTTGGATTGTGGTGTCGAGTTCAAGCATCTAAGTTAGTTGAATGACAATGGAGTGCCCACTTTTGACAGTTTTAGACAAAGGAAGGGTTGTAGAAAGAAAAAATCATGATGTGTGTGTATAGACAGTACAGTTGGGATAGATAACGCTGTGCTTCTACAGAATTCTATAAGAGGCAAGATCTGCACTAATGGTGGTTGGACAGGATATTATGTCGGCTTTTAGTACTATGGTCATCCACTAGGTAAGTAATTATTGAATTTTTGATATAATTCAGGTATAAAAAATAAGATAAGTAAGCAACTACACTCTTAATTCACTGATAAGAGATATCTGCTAAAATAATATCTGTAAATATAATATCATGTATGCACCTTGTACAATAGCAAAACGTTATGAAAACAGTTTGCAATGTATTAATTCATCGAATGTGTATGGTTAAGGTGTCTTGAAACTGTCTGATTGACATTTGTATTTTAATAAAATAAAAATAAATGAAAAAAAAACAAAAAAACTACCACATGGATGAGGCCAAGGTCTGCTGCTAGCTGGAGCAGTAAGCAGGCGTCCTTTTCTCTTGGCTGTAGGGGTTGAGTGCCTGGCTCTCTGAGCACTCTGACCCTGATTCCCAGGAACAAATTCCCCATGCCTGTGCCATTCTGGAACTGTGGTGGCAGCTGCCATTCTGGAATAGTAGGTGCTTTAATCTGCTGAGCTATTTGGCTGGCCCTAGTTCTGTTAATTCTTTTTTTTCAGAACTGGGGATTGAACTCATGCCCTTGTGCTTGCCAGGCAAGTGCTTAGGCAAGCACTTATTCTACTGAGCTATCTCCCCAGCCCCTAGTTCTGTTATTTCTTTGCTGATTTTTTTTACCTAGTTTATCTATCTCTTTGTGAAAGTGGGGTATTAAAGTCTCCCCTTACAACTGTATTATTGCTCATTTGGTTTTTTAATGTCTGTTAAAATTTATCTTATGTAGTTGGCTGCTCCTATATTGGGTGCATATATATTTATGATTGTTATCTCTTCTTGCAGTTTCCCTACCAAGTATATAATGACCTTGTTTATCTCTTTTAATCTTTCTTAGTTTGAAGTTGATATTGTCACCAACTGGAATAGGTACAATGCTTTTTTCTGTGTTATTGTCTCACAGAGTATTGTTTTCCATCCTTTACATTTCAGTCTATGAATTTCCTTTTGAGTTAAATGTGTTTCTTGTGTACAACATATTGTTGCACTTTGCTTCTTGATCCACTCTGCCAGCCTACATCTTTTGATTGGTGAATTGAGGCCATTTACATTGATGATTATAACTGATACATATTGGCTTATCTTTGTCATGTTATTTTTTTTACTGTAGGTTCCCTACCTTTTCTCTATGTTTGATTGCTGTGATTGATAGTTCCTTTCTTTTGTTGCTTTTGAAGTTGTAGTCATTTCTTTCTCTTTCTAGAATATCTGTCAGTATTCTATGTAGGGTTGTTTTGGTAGTCATGGGTTTCTTCAGTTCTTTGTCATGCAAGTATCTTATCTTACCATTGAATTTGATAGATAGTTTTGCAGGTACATCAATCTCGGTTGCAAGTTGTTTACTTTCAGGACCTGAAATACTTGACTCTGAGTTCTTCTTCATTTGATGGTCTATGTTGAGAAATCTGCTGTGATTCTAATGGGATTTCTATTATAGGGTATCTGTTTCTTCTAACAGCTTTTAAAATTTGTTCTATTCCTTAATTTTGGGTATCTTGATTATTATATGTCTACATATAGATTTATCTTGATTATGGCTAATTGGAGTTGTATAAGTCCCACTTTTCTGTATCTCAGATTCTTTTTTGGGGGAAAAAAAAACTATTCAACTGTCTCAGACAAAGGAATTCTGTGTATAACCTATAATGATTTTTAGTAGTTACATTTTATTATTTTTCATTCCCGAAGTGCCAAATTTTACTATAATATCATTTTCCTTCAGCCTAAATAACATCCTTTACAACCTCTCTCTCTCTTTTTTTTTTGTCTTTTTGAGACAGGGTCTCACTATGCAGTTCAAGCTGACTGTAAGCTCACTTTGTAGCTCAGGCTGGTCTCGAACTCACAACAATCCTCCTGCCTCAGCCTCCCAAGTGCTGGGATTATAGGCATGCGCCACCATGCCCGGCTTACAATCTCTTTTAACAGCTCTGCTGGCTAACAAATTCTGAGTATTGCCTTGCTTTTTAAATTTTTTTTTATTTATTTTAATGAAAAAAAATTGCAATTAACATTTCAAAACAGGTTATTAGGACAGTTACAATAATGATTACATTGCATGTTATTGTGTTCATAGGAGTTATTTGGAGGACAAGATGCAGATATGATATCTAAACAGTATTAGTACAAACCTTTCTTCTCATTGAACTAATAAAAGTAGCTGCATATCTATCCTATTTTGTATATACATATATTTTTTTCACTACAAAATAGTCCTTTATAAACCCCTTTTTTTGTTTTGTTTTGTTAGATGGGTGCTCCACTGTTGTTAGGGTAGCTGTATTTGGAGAAGTCTGTAAAGGACCTTTTCATACTTAATACCAGTTCAAATATTGTAGGTACTTCAATTAACACCTATTATTCTTAAATTATTTTTCTTTGCATGTCTTATAACTGCTGAATTGTTATTTTCTGGTTTCTTTTTATTTTGAAGAGATGTTTTATTTCATGTTCATTGGGGGCAACACTGCCTTTGAGGTCTGAAAGTCTATCTTCTGTTTCACTGAAGCAGTTTTGTCAGCTTTCAGTGGAGTTCTTAATTTCTTTAATATCTGTTGGAATCTGCTTCATACATTTTAATTCTTTCCTATATTGTTTGTTCAATGTTTACATCATTTTTCTATTTTTTTGTGTGTGTACAGGTTCTCACTATGCAGCTCAGACTTGTAGTGATCCTCCTGTTTTCTTCCTCCCCAATGTTGGGATTACAGGCATGTGCCACCATGCCAAGACTCCATCGCAACATGGCTGGGGGAGGGCCAACATGGTATGTGGTGCCAGGGATGTTTCTCTATTTTTATAACTGTCTTCTTGAGATGTGCTGAGAAATTTGTTCATGATTGTTATTTCTTTTTTGATCTGAGAGATTCTTTGTTTTTTATGGTAGAGAGTCTTGCTATGCAGCTCAGACTCACAGTGATCCTACTGTCTCAGCCTCCCCAGTGCTGGGATTACAGGTGTGTGCTACCACTCCAGGTTTTGATGGCCATCTTAGCATGCAGTACTGGGGATTGAACCCAGGTCCTTTTGCTTGCCAGGCAAGGTGCTTAGACTGCTGAGCTATCTTCCTTGCCCCTGAGAGATTATTTGTAGATCTGTTTTCTTCTATAGCCTGATGGAATTGTTTCTTTACCTTAGTTGCTATCATTTCAGAAATTTCAGATGTGTGACTTCCAAGTTCTTCTATGTCCTTGTCTCCTGGACTTATTCTGAGTGGGCTGAAGGTCTGAAATTGGCTTTTGTTTCTTTCCCTTGGCATTTTTTTTTTGTACTTTAGGGAAGTGTCTACAGGGTGTTCAGGGTCTCACTATTGGTAGATTGGACTCATAGTGATCTGCCTGTTTACAGCCTCCTAAGAGCTGGGATTACAGGCATATACTACCATGCCCAGTCTTTTTTTTTTTTTTTTCTTTTGGCATTTTTGAAGCTTATAATGATCACCTGGACTCAGCACTGGTGGGAGAGTGTGGGGGTACAAGTCAGCAAGGTTGTCATGATGAGGTAGGAGGGGCACTGCAGGACTCACCAAGGCTCCTGTGATTGGTGGATTGGCCAATGGAAACTCAGCAAAGCTTCTGCTCAGGTGGTGGGAGTGGGTCCAACTCAATAGGTCCTCATAGCTTCCTAATGTCTGCCTGCATTCTGGGACAGCCTTCCAGCTGGTCTGCTGCGCTGGTTGTGCACAGGGGCCTGATTCCCATCTGTGTCTTTTAATTGGAGAATTGAAGATATTAACATTGAACAATATTATTGATATGTATTGGTTACTTGCTGTCATTATTTTATTTGTTGTTGAATTGGTTTTTTTCCTAGTATTGTTTTTGCTATTTATTCATTGATCTAATTAGAATTCTCTTTGTTTTTAGTTGTGTCCATTTTATTTCTTTTGAGAATATTCTTAAGTATTTTCTCAAGAGCTGATTTAGCACACATATATCTTCCAAGTTAATTTCTTTCATGGAAATGTCTTATTTCTTCATCTATATTGAAAAATAGCTTTGTTGGATAAATTAATTTGGGTTGAAAGTTATTTCTTTCTTATGGCTTAAGATACTTCACTATAAGAGCTTCTGGCCTTTGTGATCTGTGTTAGAAAGTGTGGTATGACTCTTACATTTATATATGATGTTTTGTTTTAGTCTAACAGCCTTTAAAATTCTGATTTTTCCCCTTGGTTATCCAATGATAAAGGTATGTCTTTCAGAGCTTCTTTATCATATTTGAGCAGTGTTTTAGAAGCCTCCTTTACTTGTACTTTTAATTTAACTCTTTATATTTGGGACATTTTCTAGGTTTATGTAGACATGTTAATAAATCTGTGCCATCTTATTGTTTTTCTCTAAATCAAATTAGCCTTGGTTTGGTCCTGTTTTCATCTAATAGGTACTAGATAATCTTCTCTTGTTCTCTTATTTTCATTGTGATTTCTATGCATTCTTCCTTTTAATTCATTATTTTGTTCTCAGTATCAGTATCAGATACTCTGTGTTACATCGGTCATTTCTGCAATTTGTGAATTCTATACAGTTTTTGTATCTTACATATATCTGCCAGATAACATTTTGAGGATTCTACCTACTTGCTGAGTCTGACATTGAAACCTTTAACTGTTTTGATTAGATCTATTTTATACCTGTTTCCTTGAAATTCACTCTGTGCATATTGAGTGAATCTGTTGTGAGCTTTTGGTTCATTTCTCCTTTGAACTCATCTATTTTTTCACCTCTTCTGTAAACTTTTCATATATTTTGGTAACCTATTATTAGTTATCTTGTTACTCTGTGACCCTTTGCTCTACCTTTGGAAAATCCAGGGATCTTCTGTATCCTTACTTCCCTTGCTTCAGTGTGTCTGTGCTATATATTCCACTATTTTGGGGGAGGTTTTAAAGGTTGAAGACTAGAAAACTGAAGAGAGTTTATAGATCATATGAAGATTCTTTTAGTAGAAAGTTGTTTCCTTGTGAATAATGTTCAGCTGTTTGTCCAGTGCTAGTATTTGCTCTTCATATTTGCTTTAAATGATGTAGACTGTCCATGTATTTTGCTGAATTACATCTAGTTTATCAGCATTTATAGATTCAGTCTTACAACACTTCTATATGATACTTATTGCATTTTCTCTTCCTCACTTTGTTCTCTATGCATTTTGTGACAGTTTATTATTTATGGTTGTTCTGCAATGAGGTATATGAGGTGGAGTGAGAAAAATGAGACATAGATGGATGAAAACTAGTAGATACTAAAGGGGAGGTGTAAAGGGAGGTATAGTTATAGATGAGAAAAAGTATTGATGTATTATCTGATTCTTTTTTGTTGTGGAACTGGGGATTGAATTCAGGCCCTTGTACTTGCCAAGGAAGTGCTTATTCCACTGAGCCATATCCCCAGCCTAATCTGATTCTATTAGAGTACTTTTAGTTGAGTTGAAAGCTTAGTATTGACGATTTTCAAGGGATATTTGTTGAAGGCAAGGATTAAATATGGAAGAAAAAATTTACTTTCTGCTTGAGGAAAAAAAGTACATTGTTCTTAGAACCTGCAGATAGGGATGATAATAAATTAATTAACACATGGAAGACCCAAAGGTTTAGGATGAGTGGGTGATTGAAGGTTAATACTGAAGAAGATAGGAGTTACTGTGAGGGTGCTAAGTATGGGAAATTTTAAAAGCTTGGGAGGAAGAGTTTATATGCTTGGAAAAAGAAGAAAGAAGTGTTAATCATATTGTTTCAGTTGAAGAAATTAGATAGGAAGCTGAAATGAAGGAGAACATTTAGACATTTATTAAATCAGAGCCAATGAAAGATAAAAATATAAAAGTAAAAACCTAATCACAAGAAACCATAAATGAACATAATATAACCCCACATTACTAAATCGAGAAATATACAAAAAACTTAAACCTGTAAGATGTCTGATGGGAACACAGATTAAATATTGCAGTGACACACTGAATATGTGAATCCCAAGTAACTTCTCAGCCAAAAGGTGTGAATGCTCAAACCCCAGTAAATCCTCTGAAATTTCCACTAGAATACTGAAGCTATCTCAGACTAATGCCTTCTTCCATCAGATTGCAAGCATTCTTGCAGAGTATTATCCTGACCAAGTTTTTGAGTTAGGAACTCTTGCTATCCTTCACCCTAAATGTAGTTATGGATTTAGCAGAGATGTTCACTGGCACAGAATTGTCCACTGAGAATTTGTAATCAGGATAATTTGTAATCAAATACACTACAGAACTAACAGGCTAATCTGTTACAGTTGCTAATATCAAGGCAAGTTAGCAAATAATGTAGGACCCAGTTTTGTTTCATCAGAAATCAGCCGAGTTAACTTATACATATATCTCTTTTTTTTTTGTAGGACCCAGTTTTGGATCTCCCTTTAGCCTAGAGAAAAATGTTTAGTTATAGTGTAAGCATCATAGCAGTCTCAGTACTGATTCACAGTAAATATGCACTTAATGTGATAGGCATACCTCTTGTTTTGGTGGAAAATAGCATTCAACAGTAATTTTATAAAATCTCTTATCTAAAGCCCCACAAGTTGGGGATCAGGTCAAGCCAAAAAGGGGAAAGAGAAGAAAAAATGTTTTCAAAAGTCTTCCGTTATGTGGTATGGGAAGAACAAAATAGGAGAGGTACAAAGGATCTCAGTGATGGGAAAAATCATATTGTGTGTGTGTGTGTGTGTGTGTGTGTGTGTGTGTGTAACTGGGATTACACTCAGGCCCTTACGCTTGCCAAGGAAGCAGTTATTTCACTAAGCCATCTTCCTGGCCCCACTATTATATATTTAGATGAAAATAAGAGGAAAAATTGTGTACAAAGTTGGTTGTGAGAAATGAGGATGATAAAAAATTCTATGACTGACATACATATTGTAGAAAAGGTGAAAGGGAGATAAGTGAAAAGGAGAGGGGAAAGAAACAAGTCAAGAAAGAATAAGAAATAGGAGAACAAAGTGAAGAAGACATGTAGGAGAGATAGAAAGGGACAAGGCAGAATTCACTTAGCCTGTATAAACTATATTGGAAGAAAAAGGCAAGAGAAAAATAACCATACACATATGCTCATAAAAGAAAAAAAAAGTGGAAAGAAGTAGAATAAAAGTGGGGGGAAATAACAGGAGGAAAACAAAAATAATAATATAATAAAAATAATAGAAGAAAGTTTTCTATTGTTCTTGACACATGGTTCTTTTACTGAGCCCAGGATTAAGGAGCAGTGCTCAAGCCAGAGCATATTGCTATTTATTCTGGAAGTCTGTCTGTCCCTTGATCAGTGCCAGTTGCAAACATCTACTTATAGTGAAATCAGAATGCCAGTATGACCTTTCAATCTTGTGTAACTTAGGCTCTCCAACCACCAGCTGTGTTACATGCCTGTGTTTCCCTCACCCACTGTATAATCTTAACATTGTGAAGCATAGCATGGAGCCAAGCAACTGTTCTGGGATACGGGTGTAAACACTGACCCTTTCCATGTAATGATGTTCCCACCAGCTCTTGTTCCATGTTCCAGTGCTTCTGACTGTATTGAAGTCACCCACCAATTTTTGACTGTGGAAGACCACTTTTTTGTGACTAAGGATTGGACTCAAGACCCTGCGCTTGCCAAGTAAGCACTCATTCCACTGAGCAATCTCCCCAGCCCCCTTGGGAGGCCATTCTTAAAAGCAGTATCCTTGTTTTCTGTGCTGTTTCCAACTGCTGCTGATTCTCTGTGTCCCAGTGTGGTTCTCTGGTTCTCTGTGAGCAGGTTTTTACATTCACTTTGGCTCCTGGCTGGCAAGCAACTCCTGGCAGTGATGTAGCCTGCATGGGTTCTCCTCTGTCCTCCACAGTGTAATTTATTTATTCTATATCACTTATTTTTTTTCTTTGCTTTTGTCGGTTCCCTCCTGTCTTCCAGGTAACCTCTCACTTTCATTCCTCTGCAAGGTACAATGTTTCAGACTAGACTATGTCTCAGAGATGCTGACACTTACTGCGGTCATATTTTCTCTTCCCCAATTCTTTAGGTTGTTTCTTCACTCTATTGTTTGTTTTCTTTGCTGTGTAGATGCTTTTTGGCTTGATATGATACCATTTGTTGATTCTTGATATTATTTCTTGTGAAATTAGAATCCTGTTCAAAAAGGCCTTTCCTACGTCTATGACTTCAAGAGTCTTATTATTTTATATTCTAGCACACTTCTTTCTGTGTGATTTTTTTTTTTCTTTACATATTTGGTACAGGGTCTCCCTATGCAGCTCAGACTCTAGTGATCCTCCTGTTTTCAGTCTCTCTAGTGCTGGGATTACAGGTGTACAATACCATGCCCAGTCTCTGGCTGGCTCAGCATGCTCTGGAGGCGGGGCTGGCATGGCATGTTGTGCTGGTGATTGAATCCTGGTCCTGCGCTTGCCAAAGTAAGCACTTAATCTGCTGAGCTATCTTGCCAAACCACATTGTTTGTTTTCATACTTAGATTTTTTTTTTTTGGCAGTACTCAGGACTGAACTCAGGACCTTGCACTTGCCAGGCAAGCACTTAATCTACTGAACTATCTTCCCAGTCCTACATTTAGATATTTGATCCATTTTGATTTTAATTTATTTTTATTTAAATTTAATACCTGTTAAGAGATAGAGGTCCAGATTCAATCTTCTACATTTTGGTAGCCAATTTTCCCACTACCACTTATTTAAAAATTATCTTTCTCCTAGTGTATTTTTGGCTCCTTTGTCAAAGATCAAATGACTGAATTTGCCTGAGGCTCATTTGGCATCCTCTAATCTGTCCCATTTATTCTTTTGTCTGTTTTTGTGCCAGTATTGTGCTGTTTTTATGCCTGTAGCTTTGTAATATGACTTCCACTTCTGATATGTGATACCTGTGGTTTAATATTGTTGGTCAAAACTGTTTTTGCTAACCTTTGCCTCTGCTGGTTGCATATTAATTTTAATATTGTTTTCTCTAGTTCTGTATGAAATGTTTGCATTGTTGTTGGAATTCATTTAAGGCTGTATATCAATCATAGAAGTATATGAAAATTTTGACTATATTGGTTCTGGTTATCCAAGGATAGGGGAAGTACCTATCCATTTTTTGATGTTGTTATTGTTCTTTTTCAGGTATTGTGTTGATTGTAGAGATCTGTTACTTTCTTTTTTTTTTTTTTTTTGGCATAACCGGGGATTGAACTCAGACCCTTGTGCTTGCCAGGGAAGCACTTATTCCACTGAGCCATCTCCCTGGTCCCGAGTTCTTTTACTTTCTTGATTAGGTTAATTCCAATGTACTTATCTTTTCTAGATGCTATTATAGATGGTATTGTTTATTAAGATGCTTTCTCACTGAGTTTATGGTTTGTGTTTTTTTGTTTGTTTGTTTGTTTGTTTTTTGGCAGAACTAGGGATTGAACTCAGGCCCTTGCACTTGCCAGGCAAGCACTTATTGTACTGAGCTATCTCCCCAGCTCCAGTGAGTTTATGTTTGAAATTCAAGAATGCAATTAATTTTTGTGTGTTGATTTGCTATCCTATTTAATTAATACTGCTGAATTCGAGGAATCTTTTTCATAGGTGTGATTTGGTCTTTTGTGTAAAGTATCATCACCTGAAAATAGTAATTTCACATTTTTTTCTGTACATATCTTTTTTTATTTTTGTTAACTTACTAGTCTTGCTAATATTTCTAGTAGTAGGTCAAGTAGGTATTATGATAGTAGACACTCATTGCTGCTTTTTGAGGGAAATGTTTCTACTTTTCCCCATTTAATATGATATTGGCAGTTTGTTTGTCATAAATGACTTTACTAGATTGTGGAAAGATTACTCTACCTATTTTGTAGAATGTTTTTATCATGAACAGATGTATTTTGTTAAATACATCTATTCAGATGATCATGTGATATTTGTTTTGGCTTCTGCTAATGTGATGTATTACATGTGTTGATTTACATGTGGTGAACCATCGTTGCATCCAACTTGAACATGATATGTGATCTTTTTGATGATTCATCTTATTCTATTTGCATATACATTATTGAGAATATGACATCTATGTTCATTAATGATCCTGGCTTATAGTTCTCTTATTTGTTTGGATCCTTGTCTGGTTTTAGATTTGGAAGTACTTTTTTTCTTTCAATTTTGTTAAAGAACTTGAAAAATGTTATTCTTAGATCTTCCTGAAGTTTATGTAGAACTCATTAGTGAATCTATCCTGACCTGGCCTTCTCCAGTGGCATAGTGCCTGCCTGGCAAATAAAAGGTCTTGAGTTTGATTCCTGATACAAAAAAGGTAGACCTGGTCTTCTCTAAGTTGTAGTGTGTTTTGTCAGCTCTTTTTTTCCGGAACCAGGGATTGAACTCAGACCCTTGCGCTTGCTAGGCAAGTGCTTATTCTATGGATCCATCTCCCTAGCCCCCATAGTATGTTTTTTATGACTTTAATTTTATTGCTAGTTTTCAATTATTCATGGTTTTTATTTCTTTTTGGTTCACCTGTGGCATTTTCACAGTAAGAATAGAAAAGGGCTTCACTATTTTGTTTATTCTTTTGAAGAAATAGTTCACTTATTCTTTGTATTTTATAGTCTTGGTTTCATTGATTTCTGTTAGGATCTTTAGAATTTCCTTCCTTGCACTAGCTTTGGATTTTTTAAGCTATAAATTTATTTATAAATTATTTTTGGTATGCTTTAGATATATACAGTGATCACATTCATCATGGGGAATTTGTACCTGTACACAGTATATCTTTGCTTCTACTTCTTTCCCCATTCCTCTCCCCTCCCTTCAACCCCTCTTCCTCTCCTTATTTACAAAAATGTTTTTCCATTTTTCTCCTTTTTCTTTTTTTTTTTTTTTTTTTTTTTTTTTTTTTTTTTTTTTTTTTTTTTTTTTTTTTTTTTTTTTTTTTTTTTTTTTT
>PVKA01040932.1:0-18418 GCA_004027165.1 Ctenomys sociabilis | reverse complement strand
TGGACTATTTTAATGAATTCCTAAGCCTTCCAGTGAGTGTGCTAGTATGCTATGTTGACTATATCATCAAAGGAAAATATTTTAATCACTAAATTATTTTGTGGGACAAATTTATCCAGAGTAACATTTTCTTGAAAGATTAATTGAGGTATTTTGGGAAAGTTCATATCTTTTTTATAGAGTTAATTATTTGGGTTTGAACCATGTTTAGAAGTTATTCTTTTTTTGTTTTTTGTTTTGTTGAGGTGCAGGTATCAATGGGACAGTTTTAAGATGCTTTGGCAGGACAGATTCGATGGATTAGTGCATTTTGGGCTGTTTTCGTGTCGTACGGGGTGCATGCACGGTGTTGTACTTGCAGACGTTGTGGCAGATGTCTCTTGTCAGTGAGTTGAGAGAGTGTAGCTGTTTACTTATCTTATTTTTTTATAATTATATCGAAGATTCAATGATTGATGCTTTCTGCCTTGTTGTTTTCCTGGTGGTTGTCCGTAGTGCTGGAGGCCAGCATGATGTCTTGTCCAGCCACTATTGGTGCGAGTCTTGCTTCTCATGGAATTGTGTGGAGGCATGGCATGTTTATCCTAGCTGTGCTGTTTGTGCGCATGCCTCATGGTTCTTCCTTTCTATACCCCTTTTTGGTCTGCACCTGTCAGAGATGGGCATTCCAGTGTCATTAAACCGATTTAGGTGCCTGGACTCGGTGACACAGTCTGGCACAGTCCGGCATTCCACGACAATGGTGAGTTATCTAAAGGGGTTGTTGACTGTAGCCATTTGCAGCTCAGCTTGTTATTGTGGCCCCGCATTGTATACCTCATTTTTGTACTTTTCTGTTGGATGGTGGAGACCGGGATGGAGCAAGACCTGTATACCAAAGATGTAGCTTTTCTTTCTGATGGGGTCGGTGGGGTCCCCTCAGGGTTTGTCTTGTGGTCCTGTGCCTTGCTCTCTGGTTCCTTTGTCTGTGTCGTCTATGTGGATGGGTCATGGCCGGTGCCTGACTAGTTTGCTCTCTGTGGAGGCCTGATGGGGGGTTTTCTCTCTGTGTGGCTCTCCCCAGGCACACTGTGGAGCGTCAGTCTCTTTCCTCTGTGGCTCCGTAGTCTCCTTGTTCAGAAGGTTTGGGGCTCGGCTGAGTTTCATGGTGTTGCAGTGCAGGTTCACCTGTGTCCTGGGTCTTTGCTGACCTTGGGGGGCTGGGGCCAAGGTGTTGGGTGGCCTTGTAGTTCTAGAAGTTATTCTTACAGAAGAGAGTTAGAGCTATGCTGGCCATTAGAAAACATTCCTTGAAGAACCCAACACAGTTGTATTTGGCACCATATTAGGCTTTGAACAGAAATGACAAGGACAGAATAAAACTCAACGACATTATTTAACCATAAGCAATTATTGTCACCCTCATTGACAGGTATTAAAATGCAATTTTTTTCTTTCTTTTTTAAATTTTTGTTTTAAGACAGGGTCTCATATTGATTGGGCTGACCTTGAACCACTATGTAGCCCAGGCTGGCCGCAAACTCATGGCAGTCCACCTGCCTCAATCTACCAAATACTAGGCTTACAGGTGTGCACCTACCAAGCCAGCTTGTTAAAATGCAATTTGCATTTAAAGCAGCTACAATTTTATATTAGTAGTAAGTAAGACTCAGGACATTGTTGTTGGTATAAGAGAAGTGGATATTAGTTAATTGAGTTCTAGTTTTAGGCAGTAATGACTGATATAGTTAGATGTTGAAGGACTTGGAAAGCATGAAATGAGGATTCATAAAAGGACCATATTGTCATATAGAAATAAAATTAATCAGGAATGGCCATTAAAAGGAAGAAGATGGAAAATAATTTTCATTGTGTATTATAGAAAAATGAACTTTTTTCAATAAATTTTTATCTAGAAAAATTAAAAAAAAAAGTATAAACACTGATTGGTACAACCACTATGGAAATCAGTGTGGAGATTCTTCAAAAGCTAGGATTGGAGGTCCCATTCAAGCCAGCTATTCCCCTCCAAGATATTTTTCCAGAAGGATTGAAAACATCATATAACACTGATATGTGTGCACCCATGTATAAACAGCTAAATCCTGTAAACAACCCAGATGCCCACCAAATGAGGAATGGATAATGAAGATGTGGTATTTTTACACAACTGAGTATTATTTAGCTATAAAACAGGATAAATTTGAGACTTTTAATGGTAAATGGATGCAACTAGAGACCTTTCTCTTAAGTGAAATAAATCAGACCTGCATATGTAAAGATCATATTATCTCCTTAGTGTGAGAACATGAAAGAGAAAAATGGAATCTTATGGGTACAATAGATACTGGGAAAAGGGAATGAACATATTCACAAGGAAAGAGCTACTGAGTTGAGGAGAAGGACAGGAGAGGGAGTAGGGAAATATGTATGTAAACAGGATGGTTTGAACAACTGTGCTATGGATTTCTGCTTGTCTATGGAAAGGAGCAGATATCGCTTAATGTATTTTGTTTTTTTTTCAGTTGTTTCTCTTCTTAGCTTCTTATATATTTCCTTCCCCCAAATTTTGCATGCATGTATCTGGTAATATGAATAATTGGTTGGAAGACAACACTATATATTACAAGTACTGTGAAATTTATATTACTTTGTTAAGTGCAATTCTGTATCACTTGTAATTTTTCTGTTTTAGTACTATTTTGTACTTCCTTCATAAGATAAAAAAGTATAAACACCATTGGTAGATTATGGGTTGTAAAAACCAGGAGGTAGGCTAGATTTGGTGTGAAGTTATAGTTTGCTGATCCTAATACTGTACCGTGAATCTCATGGAGTTAGAGAGCATCTCTTTTTGCTCATTATTCTAGGGCCAGAACCCATCATAGTACCTGATACATAGTGGTCCCTGTTATAGTTTATATCTAGATGTTCCCCCAAGCCTTTTGTACTCAGAAGTGGGCCTTTTCAGAAGTGGCTGGATCAAGGGAGTGTGAATGTAGATTAAGGGTGTATGATAACTAAATTAGTCCACTGATTAGATTAGCATAGATGTGGGTGTGAACAAAAGGAATCCGCAGCTCTGGATGTGTGAGGGTAGCACCAACAATTAGGCTTGCTGAATGGAGTAGGGAGGCTTCCTGCTCGCTGGCTGATTCCTGCCTGCCCTGCCATGGACTGTTTCTCTTCTGCCATGCTCCTCTGTTATCTCACCCTGCCTTGGAGTCTATTGACTATGGACTTATACCTCTAATAAACTATTGACTAAGATAAACCTAACTTTGGGTGTCAGTTATTTTGAAAAATAACTAAATGAAAAAGTAAGAGAGTCACTAAAAAATCTTTTGAATGAATAAATATGGTCTATTCTTTGTTTCTTCTTCTCTGAATTTGTTCAAAGAAAATGTCAGGCAAGGGAGCTGAGAGGGAGTAATCAGAAGGTATTTAGTGTCTTTTCTTGTCTACATTTGGAGTAAGAATTTACAAAGCTCCTGATTTTAGCAAAACAAAAGATTAAATAGAAGTATCTATAAGGGTTTTAGTTGTCAATCATGTCTAAAGCTTTAAAATACTACACTCAGAGCTCATATAATGCCAAGAATATATATTTGAAACCTAAAAATAAATCCAGAATTATAACATTGTTTTCTACATAAATTGTTAGGGAATTCTAAGATTAAACATGATCGTTCATAGTGAAAATTTATTTTTTTTTGTAGTGAAAATTAAAAAAAAATATTTATTATAGTTTTAAATGTTCAAAATTATAAATTATGGGCTGGTGAGATAGCTCAGCAGTCTAAAGTACCTGCTTAGGCAAGCTTAGGCAGGCACATGGGACTGTGGTTGGATCTCCGGCGCCACATGCTATGCCAGGCCCATCCTGAGGATAGGCTAAACCATTCCCCCCAAAAAATTATAAATTACTTCTTAAATATATGGTAACTACATATGAGTAAGAGATACAAGTAAATGTCATTGTGATACAGAGAGTTTTTGTAACATGTATTGTAGGCTGTAGATTTGATTTGTAAAAGCATAATCTACACCATTGGTAGATTATGGGTTGTAAAAACCAGGAGGTAGGTTAGATTTGGCCTGAAGTTATAGTTTTCTGATCCTAATACTGTACTATGAATCTCATGAAGATAGAAAGCATCTCTTTTTGCTCATTATTCTAGGCCAGTACCCATCACAGTACCTGATTCAGTGCTTCCCTTTTATAGTTTATGATGATCCTAATACTGTACCATGAATATCATGAAGGCAGCCAGGGGACCGTGGTTGGATCTCTGGCACCACATGCCATGCCAGGCCCACCCTGAGGTTGGGCTGAACTGTTCCCCTCCAAAATTGTAAATTACTTTTTAAATATATAGTAACTACATATGAATAGTTACCATATGGTGCTAAAGGCCATAACTAAACCAAACAATGTTGAATGCTGGGGAACAAACAATGTCAATGAGCTTTAACCAATAAAGCATCTTAAAAATATCTAGGATAGTAAAAGAGTGAGTTTCAAAGCATGATGGTGCAAATGGGAAAAATAACTGGGAAGAGATCTCAAAGATTAGACCTTCCTCCTGGGATAAGAGATACGGCTTAGTCTATCTCAGTGATCTGCACTTCAGAGTGGGATTGTTGGGTATGCAATAAATTTATGCTAGTTGGAACTGCCCAATGTCCAGGTTAACAATTATTATACTTTAAAAATTCAATGCACTATGTATCTATGTATCTCTGTATCTATCATGATCATGATTTGTTTATCATGATTTTTAATCAGAATGAGATTAACCAAGTATAAGGAGGCATTCTCCATACTTTCAGGAATTCCTTTTGTTATGATCATTATTCTGCTCTTTTTGCTTATTTGCTTGCTTCTCTACAACTTGTTTCCTCTTCCATGGCTAACAGTATCCCTCCTCTTCCTTTTCTTCATTTAGTTGAAGTTGCTCCTATTCCCTCACTGCCTCCCTAGGGAAATGCATGTGATCTTGGCCTAGCTAATCAAAGCATTATATTCCCTTGGCCATTGTAATTAGTTTGCTGATGAGCATGTGACTTACGTTAGATCAAAGAGAATAAATCTTGTGTCTTTAAATCCTGGAAACAACCAGATGCCCATCAGTTGAGGAATGGATAAGGAAGATGTGATTTTTTTTTTTTTTTTTTTTTTTTGTCTTTTTTGAGACAGGGTCTCACTGTGCAGTTCAGGCTGGCCTTAAGCTCACTTTGTAGCTCAGGCTGGTCTCGAACTCACAACAATCCTCCTGCCTCAGCCCCCCTAGTGCTGGGATTACAGGCATGCACTACCACGCCCGGCTCAAGATGTGATATTTTTATACAGTGGAGTATTCAGCTATAAAACAGGATAAATTTGGGACTTGTTGTAAATGGATGCAACTAGAGACCATATTCTCAAATGAAGTAAATCAGACCTACATGTGCAAACATTGTATTGTCTCCTTAGTGTAAGTCTTATGGTTGGCAGCCTAAAGTCTCTGATTTGTTTACCAAATGCTATTCCAAGATGCACCCTTCAGCCTGAACTGAGAAAAACAGTGGGTGGTAAAAGTGTTCTTTCCTTGTATCAGTCTTTTTTTTTTTTTTTTTTGATGTATTTGGTTGTAGCAGGGTCTCACTATGTAGTTCACACTTGTGATGATCCTCCTGCTTTCAGCCTCCCCATCTCTGGGATTACAGGCCTGTGCTACTATGCCCAGATTCTGTTTGGCTCAGCCCACCCTGAGGGTGGGGCTAGTGTAGCATGTGGTGCTAGGATTGAACTGAGGTTCCTGCTCTTGCATAAGCTTGCCTAAGCAGGCACTTTGGTCCACTGAGCTATCTCACTGGCCCCAAGTATCACTCATTCTTAAGCTTTTCTGGGTGTGAGAATCACCAGAAGAACTTGTTAAAATACAACTTGTTGGACCATAACTTACATTTTTGATTCAGCAAGTCAAGGATAGGCCTCCAAATTTGGGTTTCTAATAAATTCCTAGGGAACGCTGATGTTGGTATTCAAGGATTATATTCTTCTAATTTCATGAATGATTCCTGTCATATTACTAAAAAACGCTAGGCTAAGAGATAGGAGGCTTGATTTTTCATACTTTTTACTTCATTTAGCTGTGAGCTTTGTTGTTCTTATCCCTAAAAAGAGACAAGTTATAAAGGTATATCATTTCATTACTTATACCTCCTTCAACCAATTTTTCTTTTTGTAGGCCTCATATTTTTGGATATTATCACTTTTCTCCAGAAATGAAATATGTATTTGAATAATAGTTTAGCCATTCTGAGTTTTGGCCAATTTCTAATTTTCTTTGGTCTTTTGGTAATAATGGCAGTAGCTCAGGGATTTGGGGTCTGTAACCACTGAGTTAAATGATATTTAAGGTTTTTTTTTCTCATAGCTAAAAGAATGTGATATCCCTGGGCAATCAGTCCATAATGCCAAGCTTTGAGTTAATTTTTGGAGAGATGGTGAGTGTGGCTCCACCGTGATGGGCTGGTGGGTGTTGCGGATGCTGCTTAGCAGTCTTCAGATACCAGTTGGAAATTTGACTAGATCATTTCTGGGATCTCTTTCTCAGTCTTAAGGTTGTGATTTTTAGGGGCCCATAGCTTCTCTCAGGTCTTTTCTGAAGGTCTCAAAATGGAAAGTCTGGGACAGTACTGACTCAAATGTTTTGGGGTTCATGACCCACAGATGTTTTCCTGGGGACTGATTAGTTTTCCAAAGAGATTAATGAACCAGAGGGTTAAGTAATACTGTTAGAGTCAATTTTGACTCTTGTTAAGCTGAATGAGTTCAGATATGTCCTATGTGGATAAAAATATTATTTGGGCCTCACATGCCCAGAAGAGATGACTGCTGAACACCTGGACCTCTCCTGGCTGCTGTGAACTCTGCCTGTGCTGGTTGGCAGCACTTCTATATTCACATCTTTTCCAGCTAAGTGAGCTGTTAGCTTGTGCTAAAAACACATGTGAGTGTTATCATTTGTATGTGATGTATCAAGCCAAACTGTTACCCTTTCACAGGGATGAGAGGTGGTTCAGAGAGGGAGAGCTTGCTGCTTTGAATATCTTTGTCTCTTTGAACTCATGTAAAACCAAATATGTCTGTGAGTTGCATTGACTTTTAGAGACTTTCCTCAAACACTTCATTTGGTAAGGTTCTTTTAAAATGTGTTTTCTAAGCATTAACTTCTATCCAGCTTCAGTGTGAGGTCCTAAAAAGATGTCATTTTGGTCCCAGTCCCTCAGTTAAGGAGGCAGCTAGTTTAAACAGATACAAAGGGAAACACAGAAAGCTAAGCACAGCCTGATGAGGAAGAGAATTACCTCCCCTTGGATCTCAAGCAGAGCTGTTCTTCATATCTGCTGAAGAACTAACTTTGTGATGGATGAAAGCAAGGGAGGCACCTGAAATGCAAAGATAAATGAACCTTGTAATGCTGGGTCTTCAACACATGTGATGTTGCCCAAACAAAAGGGAAGGACTTTCTGAGTAGAGGGAGGGGCAAGTACACTTTCAGTCTGTTTTGGTGGGTCAGAAAGCTCTGTGCTTGGGTGTGGATGGAAGGTAGGCTAGGTGGGAGTGAGTGCAGGAGTCAGGAAAATCAAAGCCAATGCCATGCTGCAGAGCAGTGGTGCTAACTATGAGCATATTCTGCTCAGATTGCTAGGCCTTGTTTTGAGAGTTCAGAAAAATCTGAAAACTAGCATTTTAAACATGTGCCCTGGTGATACTTGCAGCCAGGGACCACACTTTGAGAATCACTGCTACGGAGTTTGAATCTTTGAGCCATGGGTGCTCCTGAACATCACTAAGGAGCATGACAAAATCAGATGTGCACTGTGGAAGAAGCATCCTAATAAAAACTGTGGAGACCATGTCAAGAGATAGGAAGGTCAGTTAGATCATGACTGACATGGTTGAAATACCAGAGGATGAGGAGGCCTGTTTGAGATGGATGTACATGTGGGAGGTGCAGGTGGCTCGTGTGCTTCTAGCTTGGGGTGTGGGCTCCAGTTCCCAGCCCCTGGCTGGCATGGAGGTGTTACCTCCTCTGCCTATTGAGTCATTCTGCAGGTGGAGCTATGAAGGCTCTGTATCGTGGGCCAGGTCCATCCAAGGCTGCATAAAGAGCACAGTGCTGCCCCTCTCACAAGAATATCTTTTAGTCAAATTCCGCAGGATGATCTATTGCCGTTTTCATTTTCTCAGCATGTTTTATTGAATTTTGTTAGGTCATTTAGCAAATAATTTTTCATTTTCTGCTTAGATCAGAATTTTAGAAAGCAGTGTACTGTTGTAATGTTAATGAGTCCTCTAATAAGCTCCAGGAGAATGCCATTTGCAAATCATTCCTGAATATAACTGTCACTTTTCATGGGTGCCAATTAGCACAACCTTTAGCAGCTCTTTCTGAGAGGGCTCAGAGATTTCTGGAAGATTCTTACACCTGACTGGGCCTCCTGAGAAGTATCTGCAGGAGGGGAAAGCAAATAAGGGAGTCGGAGCTCATTTCAGTGTTAAGCTGTGGCACCTGCTGTATTCTTGCTTCTCTCCCAAGGGACCTTGAGTTGCCTGGAACAGTAATTGTAATGACTTGGCAGTTTAACTATGCAGGTATCCTGAGGTTTCAGTTGCAGGATGTTGGTGGACAAAAGAGATAGGAAGCAAAGTTTATTGTATGCTTCTTTAAACCAGGTTTATTTAGGTTATTAAAAAATTCATTGTTGGTAATACAAATTATGCATTGATACTTTTTTAATAAATTATTTCAGCAAAAGTTTATTTTATTTTTTTTTTTTAGAACTTTATTATTATTTATTTATTTAATATATTTACTACAGGATCTACAGGGTCTCACTACACAGATTGGATTTGTAGTGATCCGTCTGTGTTCAACCTACCAAGCCCTGGGATTACCACCACCCACAGTCTCAGTCACTGTCTCAGCTTGCACCATGGGCAGGGCTGGCACAGCATTCTGGGGATCAAATCCCAGTCCTGCACCTACCTAAGCAGGTGGTTTAGTCTGAACATAGCTTGTGCATAAAAATCTGTCCTCCAATTTTTTTTTTTTTTTGTTGTTTTTTAGGCATGTTTTCACTATGTAGTTCAGGCTGGTCTTGAAGTTACTATGTAGCCCAGGATGGCTTTGAATTTGCAGCATCCTTCTGCCACAGCCCCCTGAATGCTGGTTTAAAGCATGTCCCACCATGGTTGGCTCCGTAATTTCTTTCTAAGTAAAGTTTATTGGAATGCAGTCACACCTTGAAGCTGCATAGATCTATAACTGGCTTCCTGCTATAATGCTAGAATTGAATAGTTGTGACCAAAAGCCCAGATGACCCACAGAGCTGAAAATATTTACTATCTGGCTATGTTGGTTACTTTCATCATTGCTGTGATAAAGTGCCCAACACATGCAAGTTAAGGGAGGAAAGGTTTATTTAGTTCACAGTTTTTAGGAGGTTCAGTCAATAGCTGGCTAGCTCCAGGGCAGGATGCTATGGCAGACTCATATTACATAAGAGGAACAGTTTACCGCAGGCAGAAGACAGCAAAGTAAGCAAGCAAGCGGCAAGACAGGTCTCTTTCTGTCCCTCATATTATATCCAGGCAACTAGGATTAAGGCAGCACTAAACTAATCAGTGGACCAATTTAGTAATCACTCCCCCCTTAATGCTAACACTCTTAGTTCTAGCATTGGTAATATTTATTTATTTTTGAATACCCCAGTAATGCATAAAGAACATACCTTTGTAAAATAAAAAAAGTACAAGTTAGGTTCAGTTCTCTATTGGCTTCCCATCCTAATCTCAGGCTTCTTAGACAACCTCTGCTCCAAATCTATTTGTATTTATCCTTATATTCTTTTTTTTTATGGAGGTTATGAGCAGAGTATATTTATTGAGGGAAAGGAAGCTCCTGTCTGAAGAGGGACAGGAGGGAGGCCCGAGCAGGTAGTTCCCCCCTTATATTCTTTTCTATAAATATCTACCATACATGTTCCTAGAACAATATTGAAAGTATAATATTGTTTTGTGACTCAAAAGTATAAGTAATATACCATGCATATCATTGTACCACTTGTTTTTTCCCCCTTTTTGAAGGTCTTGGGCACATAGTTATGGTCATGTGCAGATTGGTCTTATTCTTTTGATTGCTGCATAGCTTCTCCACCAGATGAATACAACACAGTCTATTTAGCGATCTCTCTATTGATGACCATTTATGTTGTTACTATTTTTTCACTATTATGAACAATTCTGTAATCAGCATCCTTGTACATTCAGCCTTTTTTGCATGTGTGTAATTGCTTATTTTTGTGACCTCTTGCCATGGGTGGAGTTTATTTATTTATTTATTTTTTTGGTGGAACCAGGGATTGAACTCAGGCCCTTGCGCTTGCCAGGGAAGCACTTATTCCACTGAGCCATCTCCCTGGCCCCTAATTGCTTATTTTTTAAAGGATAGATTCTTATAATTAACATCACTGGATCAATAGGCTTGTATGTTCATTTTCCAGTAGATAGTATCACATTTTCATCTAAAAAGTCTTCAGTATATCTCTATCACAATGTATTAAGGTATATTTTCCTAATAATTCTTACCAATAATATTATCTTTTTTTCTGGGTTGAGATGTAATATCTTATATATATGTCCTGGTAATTGCGAAGTTAAGTATTTTAATTTTCATCTATTTGTTGCCAAAGGGATGTACATGTGTTCCACCATTTAATCATCATATCAGCTGTTTGAGAAAAGCACATTCCTTTGGTTTTACAGATTAGAAAGTTAAGGATCAGAGGAGAGTTACCTGTTTAGGATCTCAGAGGCATGGGAGGTGGGGTTGGGATTATGAATGTTCTGAAGTGGAAGAGTCTGGGTGGGCTTTTAAGGGGAAGGATGAGATTCATGTGGTGTGTTTAAGACACATGTACTGACATTGTTCAGATGTCTCCAGTGTATGGTGGGTGGGACACAACTGAGGAGCTTGAGATTTGAGTCTGTGTATAGTACTGATTTCATAGCTTACTCACACTTAATTTAGGAGAACCATCAGCACTGAGTCCCAGGATAAAGGCATGACTAAAAAGGAGAGGTGGGAGAAATCTGAACAAGAGTGCTGGCTCAGGGAAGGGCCCCCTGGCAAGGGCTAGTCTCAGAGGGTCCAATACTTGGTGGTCATGAAATTGTGCAGTTTTTCCACAAGTTTGTGGCTTTGAGTCCTAGGAGGCAAGATTAACTCCAGCTAATTTGGAGGTCAACTCCTGTTCCTTGTTCTTCTAATGTTAACCTCATCTTGATATGGGTCAGCTCCAGCTGAACTCCTAGATTATAGGTTCCTGGAAATAAGAGGGGCTAGGAAAGCTGATTTGTGACTTGCTCTTGTCTGTCTAGATAACTTTTAACTATCTTTAAAACTTGAATTTTACATCTGCTTCTGGGAAGATGAAGTTAGTTACACTTTGCTTTTGTTATACAGTTCAGTTAAAACTCTGAATATTATATTTATAGCAAAGAGAAGAATATAGACAAGTTAGAGACATTAGAATGTGAGGAAAACAAAGTGGCAAGCTCTCCTTGGGTTTTTTTTTTTGCTTCCAATTTTACAACCTTGGATGTGAAAAATTGATAGTCTAGAAATGCAGACAGGCATAGATTAAAAACTTCAATAAAAGCCTCTTCTTTCTAGCTAAAACAACAGAAAAGTAGCTGCCTCACAAGACTGAAAACTTTTTAACAGTGCTGTACTTTCTCTACTCTAGTTAGACATTAGAGAAAAAGTTGTTGCCCACTTTCATCCGTGTGAACAAAGACCATATGTGGAGCCTAAAATTCCCCTCTGAGGCAGTCCAGTGTTCCTGCTGGGATGGTGTCAGAGAAGGCCCAAGAAACTGGGACTTTCATTTCATCAGTCTATAACAAGTCCACACAATGCTTATTTCAGCATCGCAGTAGAGACTAGTGAAAGTCTTAGCTTCCTCTTCAACTTGTGGTTAAAATGTACTTCTTTCTCTATGCACAGTTTAGTTTTCTCTAAACTACAGTTTCAGTGGAGACCATATGTGGAGCTGGAATTTTCACTGATGCCTATCAAACAACATTAAGGTCTCTCATACCCTGGGTGTTAAGAGAAACTGAGGGGGAAACATAGCCTTTTATGTCTACATAGAAGTAATGAGGTAGTATCCTTATTTCTAATTTACTGGAGCAGTGTCAAAAATGCCAGCTAAAACATAAGGTAGAAATAAGACTCAGACTCTTATGAAAATGTATAACTTGCACCCCAAATCAGTCATCATACCAAGAATGAAGAAGATCTTAAACGTAGTGGAAAAAAATATGATCAATGGATTATCACACCAAAATGATAGTTTAGAATTATCTGGCAAAGATTTTAAAAGTAGTTATAGATGCTTCCATGAATAATTATGAATGTTCTTGTAATGAATAAAAGATAAAAGAGTCCAGCAAAGAAATAGGAAGTCTTAGGAAAGAAATAGGAGATATAACTAATAAAAGTTTTAGAACTGAAAAGATACACTAAAATGCAAACTCAATGGATAGGCTTAACAAAACAGTAGAGTGCGCCAGGCATGGTGGCGCATGCCTGTAACCCCAGCACTTGGGAGGCTGAGGCAGGAGGATTGTTGTGAGTTCGAAACCAGCCTGAGCTACAAAGTGGGCTTAAGGCCAGCCTGAACTGCATAGTAAGACCCTGTTTCAAAAAAAAAAAGACAAAACAGCAGAGTGCAGCAGACAGGACGGAATAAAAAACTTGTGACACAACAATGATTCAATCAATACAATACAGGGAGAAAATAAACTGAAAAAGTTAAGCAGAGCCTCACAGAGATGTGGGACTATCTGGAAACCTTTAACATTCATATTATTGGAGGCTCAGAACTGCAAAGAGAACAAGGAAAGAAAGAAAAACAAATAATAATGGCTGAAAACTTTCCATATTTGGTAAGAGATATTAGCTCTTGATTCAAGAAAACAAAGACTAAAGAAGATAAAGCCAAGGAAATATACGTCAAAAGCCACAGCATAATTCAATTTTTCGAAGCAACAGAAGAAAAACAACTACTCTGCAGGTGAGAAACCATTTGAATGACAGCAGATTGTTCCTCAGAAACCATGGAACCAGTAGGAAGTGGTATACTTTTCAGGTTCTGAGGAAAAAAGCTGAACATCACATTTTATACTGCAGTTTGAATTGCAGTGCGATGGGAGTGCAGCAGTGGGCCTTGTTGCATGTGGAACCCACCTATTCACTGCCTTAGTGCTTGCGCCTCAGAGGAATTGGAAATGGCTGGTGGGAGGGCCCGGAAGGACTCTGGAAGGGCGGGGACAAAGGCAGTTTCCGGCTCGCAGAGGGCCAGCCTGGGCTCCCTGTGGGCCTCATCCATCCACACCTGAGGTCCAGGATGACCAGCCACTGGCGTGCAGGCGCCGTGCAGCCGTGTACAGCCTGGCCATCTTGGGGTACTTCACGTCAGAAGTGCTTTGAACTGGCAGGAAATGCATCTGAAGACCTGAAGCTAAAGCTTATTTCCCCTCGACACTGGCAGCTTGCCGTTCGTGGGGATGAAGAACTGGACTCGCTCAACAAAGCTACAATTGCGGGAGGTGGTGTCATCCCACATATCCACAAGTCTGACTGGGAAGAAAGGACAACAGAAGGCTGTGTAAAGGAGGCCTGGATTCCTCCATATCTCAGGACTCTAATGCTCTTAAACAGCTGTTGGTGATTCCAGTGGACTGTATGTATCTCTCTGAAAAACACAATTTGCCTTTTTGCAATTGTATTTGAGCAAGGTGGACGCTTAATTATCTTTCCAACCAACCATATTTCTGCATTCGAGCCTTAACCATATTTAAGTGTTACTGTGGCTTCTGAAGTAGCGGGTTTTGATTGAGTTGACTTTTTAAAAACTGTATTTTAATTGTGATGCAGAAGTTATAGGAACAAACATTTGGTTTTTTTACAGATATTATTTTCACTCTGGTGGATAAGTTCAATAAAGGTTATACCCCCAAAGAATAACATCTTATATTTAGTAAAGATATTCTTCAACAGGGAAGGGAAAGTAAAGACATTTTCAGAAAAAGGTAATGTAGGTAATTTGTCATTAGTAGACATACTCTAAAAGAATGGCTAACAGAAGTTCTTTTATGAAATGAAATGATAAAAGAAGGAATTTTAGAGCATCAGCAAAGAAAAAAGAAAATGAAAGGATAAGCAAAGTATGGGTAAATCAGTCTTTTTTCTCTTGAGTTTCCCAAATAATATTTGATAAATGAAGATTTTTCTTTTAAAAATTTTATTTTAAAGAGAAAAAATTTCAAAACAAGATAATAGGAGAGTAACAATAGCTAATACATTGCGTATTATCTTTGAAATAGTTACTCAAAGTACAATATATAGATATGAAAAAATAGTTAAATAGTCCTTGCTTTTGAATGGATTAAAAAAATGAGCACTATAGCTATCCTATCATATATATATATATATATATATATATATATATATATATATATATATTTCCCCCTTCCTTTTCTTCTTCCCCACATCCCAGTTTCTGTTTCCTTTGGAATAGTGTCTTCTCATGTCAAAACATCTGTTGTACATTTTTGATCTTATTTACTCTTTCAGCTTCCCACTAAGAAGACAATATGATGTTTACATATATGAGTCTGATTTTATTTCACTTATGAGAATGGTCTTGAGTTGCATCAATTTATCAACAAAAGCCCCATGTTTATACTTCTTTATGACTGAACACTACTCATTATATAAAAAGACCACATTTAAAAAAAATTGTAAACATCCTACTAACCTGTTTTGAAACTGTTTCATTGCTATTTTATCTTTTCTCATTAAAATGAATAGAAATTTAAAAATTTTTAAAAATCATTTATTTATTTGGTATACAGCTCAGACTTGTAGTGATCCTCCTGTCTGTTTGGCCAGCACTGGGAGTATAGGCATGCACCACCATGCCCAGTTTTGGCACAAACACCTGGGGTTCTGGGGCCAGCACGTCATGCTGTACTGGGGATCAAACCTGGGTCCTTGTGCTTGCCAGGCAGGTGCTTAGATAGCTGAACTATCTCCCCAGATCAACCATATCTTTTTTAATTCATTCCTCAGTTGAGGGGCATTTTGGTTGTTTTCAAGATTTAGCTATATAGATTGTGCTGATATAAACAAAGTGCACATATATCATTGTGATATGTTTCTAATTCTTTTGGGAAGATACCCAGATGGGGAGTAGCTGGGTCACATGGGACCTGTAACTTAGATTTTTTATTTTAAAGAGAAAAAATGTAAAAATAACAACAAAATAGAGTTTCAAAACAGGCTAGTAGGAGAGTAACAATAATGCATTGCATATTGTTGTCTACATAGTTAACTAAAGATTTGATGACAGCACTGATGTAGTTTTAAATGATGTAGATAAATATTTAAGGCAATCATAAATAAGGAAATAAAGGGTATAAAGGGAAGTCACATTTCTATGTTTTACTTAAACTTGTAAGATAATGGTGTTATTAAACTGATACATTATACATATATGATGTGATATTTAGAGAAGCCATTGAAACTATACAAGGAGATTCAGGGTGTTCAAATAACCTAGATGAAGACAGGAAAGAGAAAAGCAAAAAATCAGAGAAAATAAAAATGTCAGACTTAAGCCCTGCCATATCAGTAGCATTAAATGTTAATGGCCGAAGCACAATGATGAATAGAGACTGGGAGAGTAGGTTAAAGATATGACAACCATATGCTGCCTGGAAGATGTTCATTTTAAATATAATGATATATGCCAGTTGAAATTAAAAAGATGGAAAAAGATATATCATGCAAATATTAATCAAAAGAAAACTAGAGCGACTTGTTAATATCAAATAAGGTAGATTTCACAAGGCAGAAGGTTACCAGAGGCAGAGAGGGACTTTGTCTATTAATATGTAAGTCAGTTCACCCAGAACATGTAACAATGGGCAGAGTCCTGCACATTTGCAGTGGAGGTATAAGTACAATGGCAATACCACTTCTTATTTCAGGATCACTAATTCTTTTTTTTTTTTTTTTCTTTTTGGGTTCACTAATTCTAATCCTGGATACAAAAGCAGAGAGGAATGAGTATGTATATCTACCATGAACCAATAACAGAGATAAATATGAGCATGTTAGTAGCAGTATTATTTATAACAGCCAAAAACTGAAAAATAAGTATATATTGGTCTGAATGCTGTATATATGGGTGTGCAGTAGGTAAGAATGTGTAGACCTTTAAGATTTGTGTCTGGTCCCTGCATATACCATTGCCCAGTGGATTTTCTAGATAATGATCATCTAGAAACACCTCTGTGGCACTTTGCAGAGCTGCTACCTCAACAATAGACATCAGCTCAAGTGTAGCTGGGAGCTGAGACATCTTTTCATGTCCCCTCTAACTTCTTCTCTAGTGAGCTTCCCTAATTTCAAAGGTGCTATTTCCTGAGTGCTTAAAAAAGGCAGATTCAAGCAACATGAATTACTTAATTCTGTTATGCTAGACACTTTTGTTATACATTCTGAGCTGCAGTGTTCTTGCATTCATGGCAGTGGATACCTGCCTCAGTTTCCCTTCTGCACTCAAATACCTCTTGGAATCTGGGTGTCTCTCTAGTTATCGACAGGGCTCCATGTTAATTTCTGCTCATTCATGATGAATATCCCATTCGCTCCTTTTTGATCATAAAAACTGTTTGTTTGAAAGGTCTGCCCATTCCCACTTCAGAATTGGGCTCTTTGACAATCACTGTATCTTGAATAGACCAAATGGGGCATTTGGCTTCTTTGTGAACACAGACTGCAGTTAGCATCATGTCTGCCCTTGTCTTTTCTGCCTTCAGAACTCTCTCAGTCCCATCCCCACATACACCATTGCCCAGTGGATGTCTTGGATGATCAGAAACACCTTTTTATGGCACTTTGCAGAGCTGCTACCTTGTCAGTAGGCATCAGCTCAAGTGTAGCTGGGAGCTGAGATATCATCTCTTACGTCCTCTCTAACTTCTCTAATGAGCCTCCCTAATTTTAAAGGTGCTATTCCCTGAGTGCTTGTAAGAAGAAGATATTTTTATCAAGGGACTCGCCTGCTCATCATATGTTGCAAGTGAATACCCCTGGGAATCTGTGCTGCAAATGTGCCTGTTTGTTGTTTTGCACCTTACTTGGAGCCCTGACTTTGCTGGCAGGAATGATCAGATCTCTTCTTGCTAAGCCATAGTTGGAACAGAGAGCTGGAAAGATGACTCTAATGACAGCCCATTATTACACAAATTCAAAAGTGATTCAGCCATTCAGGGGCAAGAGTTCTCTTTGGGTGCAAAGTGTTCCCAGGTCTGCCTGTTGGGAGGATGGCAGTCTTGATCTTTGACAGGCAATTCCAGGTGTTTTGTTTCTGAAACAAACATAGCCATGTGCCATTTGTCTTTATTAAAGTGTTTTCTGGACTCTCACATGAACTAAGCTATTTCTCTCTGGGCCTGTGAGCCTCAACTTGCAATAATTTGCAGTATTTCTTGTACAAAAGCAGCAAGCATGTTACTCCTAAGTTGATGTTAGTGAATCAAATATTGAGGACAGAATAGTTATCAGTTGTGCAGGCTAAGAAGTAAGCTTTACAACTGTGAGTAACTGTTCTTTCTTTTGGAGATTGGTGAATGCCTGAATCTCAAAGGGAGTCTGTTCCCTGTGTCAGTGTTGTAGGGCATTGAATATAGGTACTAGATGCCTGGGTCTTAGTTCCAGCTTTGCCATCTTTAGTCTTATGACCTTGGGCAAGTCATTGATGTTCATAATGTTCATTATGACTCATCTCCTCTTTTTAAAATCATTTTTGCTTGTACATCCATCTCTGCCTGGGTGTTTTCCAAGACAAGAGTCTGCCGTGATAGTCAAGAAGTCCAAATTGTCACGTGCAACCTCGCCGGCAAGGAAGACGCGACAACCAGCTCTTCTTTCCGCGGTTTATTCAGGGCCCCTATACAATCTTCTTTTGCTTGCCTGCTCCGCTCCTCCGCCGCTCCTCCCTGCTGCTGCTTCTAGTCTCTCTTGTCTCTCTCTCGTCTCTCTCCTGTCTCTCTCCTCCTTTCCTCTTCCTCTCTTCTTCCTCCCTTCTTCCTCCTCCCTTCTTCCTCTTAGGGGAAGCCCGCTCATGGCTTTTGAACCAGTGGGTGTCCAACCCCGGAGTGCCATGTGGGCACAGCCGATAGGTCCAGGTACACGGAAGCAACGCCCTAGTCCTTAGCCTTAGCCAAAACGAGAAGTTATTTGCTATGGAGAGCATCCACCCCCAGGTGAGGATGAAAGAGGAAGCCAGCGCCGTCTTTAAGGTGTGG
>PVKA01040931.1:0-18418 GCA_004027165.1 Ctenomys sociabilis | reverse complement strand
TCTTAGAGGATATGACACTGACATCAGCAGGGTTTTCAATGGCCACTATGGCTCGAGCTGCCAGGAGAAGCTTCTCCCAAGTTCGCTTTAGATTTATGATGTAGATTCCATCACTTTTCCTTTTATAGATATACTGCTCCATCTGGAAATCCAGGTTGGTGCCACCTAAGTGGGTTCCTGCAGCAAGGAACTTGAGGACGTCCTCCTCCTTCATTTGCAGGACATCAAGGGCTCCGGACATTGTGAAGTTTCCCTTTAAGTTACGTCGGGAATCAAGAACAACGCCGCATGGACCCCTGCTTGGGCAGTACGGAAAAGCGAGGATTTGTTTTTTTGATAGCTCCTCCTCCAACAGAGGACTAATACCTAGAATATATAAAGAACTAAAACAAAGTGGACACCTAAAATTAAAAATCCAGTCAACAAATTGACTACAAAAGTGAACATGCACTTTTGGCATAAATATAAATTATCAACAAAATATGAAAAAATGTTCTTTGCCATTAGAGAAACATAAATTAAAACAACACTACTGGGGCCAGGGAGATGGCTCAGTAGACTAAGCACTTCCCTGGCAAGTGAAACAGTCTGAGTTCAATCCCCAGTTCCACACAAAAAATAAAATAAAATAAAATAAAATAAAACAACACTACTATACTACTCTGAAGAGAATGGCCATCATTAGGAAATCATACAGTATGAATGCTGGCATGGCTGTGGTGAAAAGAATCCTGTCTGTATTGTTAGTAGGAATGCAGACTAGTACAAGCGTTATGGAATTCAGTAAGGGCATTTCCCAAAGAACTGAAGTTAGCGACGCCACATGACCTAGCATGCGCTGCTAATGAACTTCGCCACAGAACGTATGCTATCGTTCCCCAGCAGTGCATGCATGCGTACGTCTACAGCAGCAGTATTTGTAATAGCTAAATCCTGGCAGCAGCCTTTATACTTGAAGAAAATATGGTTTCTCTATAGAATGGAATACTAAGTGGCCATTAAGAATGATACATTTAGCGCTTCCCTGGCAAGCATAAGGCCTGAGTTCAATCCCTGATTCCACCAAAAAAAAAAAAAAAAAAGAATGACACTTGAGACATTTGTAAGAAAATAGATGTATCTGGAAAATAGAATGTTACATGAAATAAACCAGACACACAAGCATAAATACTATATGGTATCTCTCAATTAAGGGACGCTAAGTACAAAAAGAATAACAAAGAATGGATAGAAGAAAAAAAGGGGAGGGTTGGCCAAATAGCTCAGCAGATTAAAGTGGCCTACAAACCCACACAGGGACTGATCCTGGGCCTGCCATGCCGGCCCCGCACCCGGGATGCACAATTGAGATGGACATGGTGGCGTGCACCTGTAATCCCAACTCTTGGGAGGCTGTAAACATTAATTCTTCACTCTTTAGAGTCCGATCTAGTAGTGAGACCGTGAACACTCTGTAGACCCTTCCCTAAAATACAAAAAGAGGAAGAAAAAGAAGAGGAGGAGAAGCAAGAACAGGAGGAGCAGTTGGAGCAGAAGGAGCAGGAGCAGGGGAGGAGGGAGAACAGGGGGAGCGAGGGGAGGGGGAGGAGGAAGAGGAAGAACTATTTTTTATTTATTTATGTATTTATTTTTTGGCAGAGCCAGGGATTGAACTCAGGCCCTTGCACTTGCCAGGGAAGCACTTATTTCACTGAGCCATCTCCCTAGCCCAAGAAGAAAGAAGAAAGATGAAGAAGGAGGAAGGAGAAGAGGAGGAGAGGAGAGGGGAAGTGGGGGGAGGGGGAGGGAGAGGAGGAAAGAGGACGAGGAGGAGGAAGAAGAAAAAAGGATGGGTCTCTTGCAATAAGGAAGCATCCCACGGAGCAAGGGCAAGGGGTGAGGAGGAGGGGAAGGAGAAATGAAAGGAATAAAGATGTGCCATGCACAGGAACCCAATCATCCCAATTGAAGGAAACACTATACACCAATCATAACATAAACCGAGACAAATAATATCAACATGTATGAAAAAGGAAATAGGGGAACCCAAGGAGGAGGAGAAAGGAAGGAAAAAGGGATTAAAAAAAACACAAGCTGTAATATATATATTAACTACTCCCCAGGATGTCTGTAAACTGCATGAATTGCAAACATGTACTAATACAATTTTTTTTTCTTTGTGGTACTGGGGATTGAACTCAGGACCTTGTGCTTGCCAGGAAAGCACTTATTCTACTGAGCTATCTCCCCAGCCTTTTTTTTTTTTAATTTTACTATTTAATATATTTTAATGCCTCACAAACCCTTCCCACACTCTTATAAACCTTTCCCACACTTTTAAAAACACTTCTAATTCTCTTAACCACTTTCTAAATGTGTAAACCTACATAATTGTAACAATATACATATACTGTACAGTATTTCAAAATTCCATGATAAAGCAAAAAATCCGTGATAAATAATCTAGATTAATATTTTTTGAAAACCTGAGAAATAGTGAGTTCATGAAAGTCGAACCACAAAATAGTGAGAGGTTACTGCACATAAAGAAAAGTCTGACAAAAACGCAGGGAGAGGCCAGGTGTGGTGGCACTTGGTTATAATCTCAGCACTTAGAGGCTGAGGCAGGAGACTTGCTATGATTTTGAGGCCAATCTGGGGCCTCACATAGTGAGTTCAAGGTCAGCCTAAATTACAGACTGAGACCTTGTCTCAGAAAACCCATGAAGTAAAATAAAGTAAGGGAGAAATAGCCAGTTCTTTATGGATAGTTGGAGACTTCAACACTTCACTTTCAATAATGGATAGAAGAACCAGATAAAAGATGTGTAAAGAAATAAGGAGTCTGAACAATGCGATAGCTAAAAAACATATATGCCCAACACATATACGTAGAACAATCCACCTAACAAGAGCCTATGTGCTATGGCTCATATCCAGATGCCCCACAGAGCTGCATGCTCTCACACCTGTGGGGCTTTGGGGAGCTGTGACATTCTTCTGCAGACTCCTCCATTGTTTAGTTTGTAGTGGGTGTGATGTTGGAAAATGAAGCCTAGTGTGAGGAAGCGGATCACCAGGGGCACGGCCAGGAAGGCTCCATCTTGCTCCCCCTCCTTGATCGCTCTTCACTTCCGGCCTGCTGTGCTATGAGCTATTGCTCCTCTCTGATCCTCCTCTGCCATGCTACTCTGCCTTGGAGCAAGCCAACTATGAACTAAGGCTTCTACTAGCTGTAAGAAGATAAATTAGCCACCCCTCCTTAGAGTCATGGGTGTCAAGGATTGAGGCTCAGCAATAAGGCAATAACCAAGGTAAGACATATTCTTCTTTGGTGCACAACGGATATTCTCCAGGATAAAACACAAATCATACCGTAAATTGTGTTTTGTTTTTTAAGTATTGTCGTTCCACTTATTTATTTTTAGAGCTTGTGTTTAGATGTCTTTGCTTGTGCAAAGACGTCCTCATGCCTTCATAGCTGAGGGCTTTTCAGAGGTGGCTGGATCTAGAGTACGTGATGCCGGAACTGATTCATGGTGCAATGCTAGGAGCAAGGGCGCTAGGCTTAAGAGTATGAGTGGTACCCACTCTGAGTAGCCTGGATAAGACAAAAGGGGCAGAAAAATGCTGTTACAGTACCTTTGCTCCCTCCTGGCCACCATGGACTGCCTCTCCTCTGCAGTGCTGCCTGCCAAGCCACCCTGCATTGGAGCCAGCTGATTATGGACTGAAACCTCTACCAGTTGTGAGCTAAATAAACTTTTCCCTCTTGAACTTTGGGTGTCAAGTATTTTGTCTCAGCAATGAGAAAAGTAACCTAGACATACATTTATGTATTGCTATTAAACAAAGTTTTTCTATCTTGCCCTGGCAAGCCTCTATCTCCTAAGTTCAACTGATTCTCTTCTCTTGACTTTTCCAGTAGCCAGCATTATGGGACTGTGGCCACCATGCCAAATTTAGTCTCAATTAATTTTTGTTTTGCTTTATTTATTTCTTGTTTGTTTTATTTTATGTTAAAATACTGTATTGCTATGTGGTGTGGGTTGACCTTGAACTTATTATTTAGCCCAAGTTAATCTTAAACTCATGATTCTCCTACTTTAGCTTCTCCAGTGCTGGAATTATAAGGTATGCACCACTGGGACTGATAGTCTCAATAAGTTTCAAAATATAGATATCATAAAAATACATTTCTCCATGTGCCAGGCTTGGTAGTGTGCCCCTGTAATCCCAACACTTTGGAGGTTGAGACAGGAAGATTGCTGTGAGTTTGAGACCAGCCTGGCGGTACAAATGTGAGCACAAGATCAGCCCAAACTGCACGGAAAGATCCTGTCTCAAAAAATAGGCACACACACACACACACACACACAGAGAGAGAGAGAGAGAGAGAGAGAGAGAGAGAGAGAGAGAGAGAGAGAGAGAGAGAGAGAGAGAGAGAGAGAACAAGAGAGAGAGTTGGACTATATATCTCCAATAACAAAGGAATAAAGTTAAAAATCACTCAGTCTGTCTTGGGCCAGCAAGATGGCTCAGTAGAATAAGTGCTTCCCTAGCAAACACAAGGGTATGAGTTCAACCCCCCATTCTACAAAGAAAGAAAGAAAGTCTTTCTTGCTTTAGTTTTTGTTTTGTTTTGTTTTGTTTTTTCGCTGTCTAATATACTATACCTCTAGTTATTATTTTCTGTTTCTATTCACTTGCTCTAAGAATTTAAAATTCTGGGCAGAGGGATTTTCTTTATGGTTGGGCTCCCTGTGCCTAGAAGACTTTGACCTCAGGTAGTTGTAATAAAATGAGTATTTAGTGAATGAACTAGCTTAAATGCCTTTTAGGAGAAAGCTCTCACCATTTAAAACTGTGGTATGGAGCTTAGCGAACTAAAGTGCCTGCTTAGGCAGAGCATAGCAGCCGGGGGTCCAATCCAGGGCACGCTGAGATGGTCGATTGAGACTGGGCATGGCGGTATGCACCTGTAATTCCAGTACTTGAGAGGCTGAAAACAGGAGGATCAGTATGAGTCGAGTCAGATCTGTGTAGTGAGACCCTGTAGACCCTGTACTAATTGCATAAAAACATAAAATATAAAGAAAAAATAAAACTGTGATGTGGCTCTTCATTCCTCTAGCATTTTAGTTCTCTTTCTTCTGTCTCTGAAACTTGATAAATGTAAGATTTTTATTGACTTAGTCTTTTTGTCCTGTGTTCTTCCCTTATTAGATTAACTTGCTAATTGAATCCTTGTCTTTTGCCATTCACAGTAATGGCTATTTAGCTTAACTCAGTTTCTGTGACTTTTATTGCCTTCTCTCCTCCTAAGATTTTGATACATTTTATTGTACTCCAAAGAAATAAGAATCTACTAAAATTTTGCTTTCAGTATCTATATCTGCATACATTGGGCCAGTGTTTCCCTACAACTACCTGATAAATGGCAGTAGATATGGTTTAGGGCATTTTTAATGTTGAGTTTCATTAAATACCATTAACTACATGGCAATATTGAGGTTGAACTCAGGACCTTTATTCTGAACTGCATCCCAACCCTGTTTGATTTCTTGTTTGTATGTTTGAAACAGGCTATCCTTACTACCAGGCTGACTTTGATGTATAGCAATCCTTTTGCCTCTGTTTCCCTCATTCTGGGATTATAGGCATGAGCCATCATGCCTGGCCTTATTTTATTTTGAGGCATGTTGAGCTGGAACTTGTGATCCTCTCTGCCTCAGTCTCCCAGAGTGCTGAAATTACAGGTGTGCACCACCATGCCTGGTTCATGCCAATAACTTTTAACTCAGTAGTAGTTTGGGAAGTTGTCAAACTGCCTCTAAGTATCGCATCTCTGTGATGGTCTTCCTAAAGAAGAGATTTAAAAGGCTGTGACAATGTGTCCCCACAGAAGTCACTGGACCACAGCAGTCAGTGGCTTTCTAACTCACCCACCTCTCTCTCTGATCCCATGAGAATCTGAAGCTGCATTAGCTCTCATCCAGCCTCAACCAAGTACTGGCTTCTCACATACACTGTACGTACAACCTCAAGACTTCATGCAAGACTTCTATAGTTTCATCACAAATAAAGAGACCTTTGCAGCGTGTGTGTGTGCATCAGTACATGTGTGTGTATGCATGCCTGCATGCTGGGGAACTAACCCAGAGCTTTGTCCATACTGAGCATGCACACTACCACTGAACTACATCACTACTGCAAGCTCTTAAAATTATTCAAATCTGGTGTCATGTGTTGTATAGGAAATATGGTGGGAGTTTAGTATAGAACTTAATATCTAACTTCCCTTGTAAGATATCAATGTCCCACAAACGCTTATGCAAGAAGACTTAGGAAAAGAATTATGCTTATATGTACTGTTCTCATGATGTTCCTGTTGAAACTGGCCTCAGGGACAGCCTGGGTTCCAGCCAGCAGTTTGCTTGCACACACTCCCCACCATCATGTGCTGTCTCCCCAGAGGCCCAGGAGCACTTGTGCCAATTTATGGGAGCCTCATACACTGTAAGCCAAAGCAATCTTCTTCTCTATACAAATTGGTTCTTTTGAATATTTTATAGTTTATATGAAGATGACAATCAAACACCATATTTAACCAAGGGATGAGATTTATCTCCTTATATGAGGACTAAAGGACAGAGAACAAAATACTATGCAAACTTCAATCTAATCTTGAGGAGACATCAGACAAAACTAGAAAGCCATTTGCTAAGATTCTTTTATTTATTTGATGTTATTTTTTTATTTTTTTTATTTTTTTTTGTATTTTAGGACAGGGTATACAGAGCGTTCAGGGTCTCACTGTGTAGATTGGACTTGTAATGACCCACCTGTTTACAATCTCCCAAGTGGTAGGATTATAGGCACACACCACCATGCCCAGTCTCAATCACCTTCTCAGGGGCTGGGGAGATGGCTCAGTGGAATAAGTGTTTCCCTGGCAAGCACAAAGGCCTGAGTTCAATCCCTGGTTCTGCCAAAATAAATAAGCAAATAAATAAATAAACAAACAAACAAACCACCTTCTCAGCATGCCCCAGGGGTTGAACTCCCTGCCCCTGAGTCTGCCTATGCAGGCGCCTTAATCCACTTAACTATTTGGCCAAACCCCTCACTAAGATTATTGACCATTACTAATCAAGAGTCAAGATCACAAAAGACAAGAAAATAAATTAGAATCCAGAGGCACAAGTTGGAGGAGAATAAGAATGCACAAAAACTAAATGTGGGATTCTGGATTGGACCCTGGAACGTTAAAAGGACATCAGTGAAAAACTGGCAAACTGTTAAGGTCCACCATGTAAATAACACTATTGTATCATTACTATTTTCTTGAGTTTAGTAATTACATAAGTTTTTAATCTTTGGGGATGCTGAGCAAAACATATATGTGAATTTTCTATACTGTTTTCACAAATACCTAAACTTTTTTAAAATAAATATTTTGAAACAGAGTCTAATCTTAAACAGCATGGAAAAAAGGATTCATATAATTCCAGCTTCCTCCTCTGTGATGTAGAAGGGACTGCAGAAGGTGACCGCAGTGATAACAACTTGTGACAACAGAATGTCTGGGAAATCCCACCTCTTTGGAAACACTCATATTTAAAATACTAGCAAATAATAATTCCATCATCTAGGTTCTGCCTAGCATCCTGCTGGTATCCTTACCTATACCATCAAAAGTGCTCTCCATGAGATCTCTCCGAGAAGGCAAGACCTCTTCTAGCTGAATTATAGTCACTTGACCAACATGGAATGCGGTACTGGGGATTGAACTCTAGTAGGCCTTGTGGCTTACCAGGCAGGCACTTATGCCACCAAGCCATTTCCACAGCCCCAATTATTAATAAAATAATTATTTTATTAATCAATTTTCAAGCACATTGAGTACATACTCTACCATTTCCAGCTAATTCCCAGCCTTATGTTACTTTTTTTTTAATGTATTTGGTACAGGGTCTCACTACACAGCTTAGACTCAAAGTGATCGTCTTGTTTTTAGCCTCCCCAGTGCTGATTCACAAGTATGCACCACCACACCTGGTCTCTGAGGTGCCCTGGGGCCAGAGGCGGGGCCAGAGGCAGGGCCAGCAGGGCATATGGTGCCAGGGATTGAACTTTGGTCCCTCGATTGCCTAAGCAGGCACTTAGTCTGCTGAACTGCCTCACCAGTCCTCCTTACATTACTTTGTTTTTTTGGCAGAACCAGGGATTGAACTCAGGTCCTTGCACTTGCCAGGGAAGCACTTATTCTACTGAACCATCTCCCTGGCCCCTATATTACTTTTGATATACAGTCATCTGAAAACAATTACAATTTAGCATCAATACACATAACTTGAGGTCAACACTAACATATCATACAGAATCAGGCTGAGAAAAAAGAAGCCTCTTTCTGGCAATTGGTCGTAGGCTATTTCTCCTGGAGCCCTATGTGGGTTTAGAAGTTGTTAACACACCAGATGTGACAAACATGGCTATCTAAGCCACTTGTTACTGCAACCCACTGTGCCATCAGGACGTGTTCAGACACAAGCTCATTACACTGCTTCAATTTGATGATGAATTACTGGGGTGCACGATCGATTTTATGGTGTCACGGACCCAGTAACACTCAGATCACTGCAATGAGGTGATGATTCTTATGACGTGTTTCTCAGAGAGGGAATAGCTAAAAGATAGCTTGACTTTGCTCCTGAATCCTGCAAGGCTGAATTAAGAGTCTCTGTGGAGTCTTGTTACAGGTCATACTAGCCTGAGTCACTCAGAATCACTCTCTGCGGGGTCATAAGGATTAAGCAGCAGAATAGTAGTAATAAAGCCTCAGTCAGCTACTGTGCCTTTACTTGGTTTAGCTGCCTCTCAAACCTGAAATATTACAGGCTATTTAGTAAATAAGTCAAGAAATACAACTGTGTACATCATCTTCTGTGATTGCTTATTGTGGTATGTCAAGTTGATTGGAGCAAATCTCCCAGCAGATTACTGAAGCCCTGATTGTGTCAGTGGATGATTGCCGCACAGGCTGCAGACTGAGGCCAGAAGACTCAGCCCCGGCAGTGGGGAGCGAGGGCGGCAACACCAACCAATAGATTTGTAACCTGGATCAAATGGAAATGAAGAAGGGAGTCTCCCTTTCTCCTTCTCTGGAAGGGCTCCAGTCTTACCATTGCTTCTGTACACATGTCATCATTTCCTTCTGGCTTCCAGCAAGCTTTTCCAGCCTTCAAGGCAGGCCCTTCAGCTTTCCCACAGGGACTAATAAGGAATTCCACACAGAACTCCAGACCATTGGCATCTGCATGGACCCTCTAGCTGTCCAGTGTACAGATGGCCATTTTGCTTTCTTCCATCCCACATTCACAGGTAGCTGTCATAAGCCTACATAGTAAATCCTGCATATACTCATGTACGTATTTTATATTAATCAGTCCCTTTAGTGAACACTAAAATTAAAAGCAGACGATCACTGCATGTCTTTATTAATGGTAGAGATGCAAGCTACAGAAACTCATCTTTTTTTTTTTCTTTTTAAATCATTTATTTCACTGTTCCTTGTTACTTGGTGGATTGTCTAAAACTTCAATCTTGCCTTTTCCAGCTTCTGAGTTAGGAAGTTTAATATTATCCATGGTGATGCCGTCATCCTTGTCCTCAGACTCTGAACTGTCCTCTGAACTGTCTTGGGAACTCCCTTCTGAACTATCCTCTTCTTTTGAATCTACCTGATTCATTTCAAATAAGGCCCCATCCATTTGTATAACGTTGCCTACGGTCCTGTCAATATTTTCAACATTGAAATGACCACGAGAAATGACCTCCATTTCTTTTCTGAGCTTTTCATTTGCCGGGCCCAGCAACTCATCTTGCATTTGTGAAGGGTTACATCAACACACTCCAAAGTACAGAGACTCTAGAAATTTCCATACTGCAGCTAATTGAGATGGGGGTTGAAAGGTTTGTCTCCCATCCTCAGCCATGCATGTACCTTACAAAGACATCTAGGATATTTGAAACTTCATTATCACATCTAAATAGCAGCACATGCTGAAATATAGTAGAGCAGAACGATGACTTGATTAAAGATTGTTTCTTCTCTTGCTCTTTTCTTCCTCCTCCTGCCCCTCTTCTCTTTCTGCCCCTTTTTCTTCCCCTTCTCTCCTCTTCTTCTTGGTGGTCGAGGCAGTGGTGGTACCAGGGATTAAACTCAGAGCTTTTGCGCCAAGGGGCATCCCCAGCCCCTTTTCCTTTCAAAATAGAGTCTCACTAAGTTGCCTAGGGTGGGAATGAAATTTTTGATCCTCCTGACACAGCTTCGCAGAGGGCTGGGAATATATACATGCCCCCATCTAAAGATTGAGTTTCTTTTAGAATAGATTATGGTATGGAGTAAAAAAATTTAACATAGGTATGAGGAAAGATGGTAAGAACTCATTACTCTTTTTGCTAGGTGAAAATAAATAACTTCTGGTAGTTTTTTTTGTTTGTTTTTGGCAGAACTGGGGATTGAACTCAGGCCCTTGCATTTGCCAGGAAAACACTTATTCCACTGAGCCATCTCCCCAGCCCCAACTTCTGGTAGTTTTTAAAAACTGGTAGTTAGAAAATGTGAGGTCAGGGCTGGCCAAATAGCTCAGCAGATTAAAGTGCCTGCAAGCAGGGGCCAGGAGTTCAATCCCTGGGCCTGCCACACCAGCCCCTCCCCTGGGGCTCACTGAGAGTAACTGAGACTGGGCATGGTGGTGTGTGCCTGTAATCCCAGCTCTTGGGAAGCTGTAAACAGGTGGATCACTAGGAGTCTGATCCAGTAGTAAGACCCCGAACACCCTGTAGACCCTTCCGAAAGAAAGAAAGAAAGAAAGAAAGAAAGAAAGAAAGAAAGAAAGAAAGAAAGAAAGAAAGAAAGAGAGAGAAAAGATAATGCATAGTCAAGAGTTTGGAGAGAAGCGGGGAATCCTCCAGGCCCTCCTGCCGATGGTGGTGGGTGTCCCGGGGGCCCGAGGGACTGCCCGCCAGCTGGACGCACGCAGGCTTTCAAGCAATGGGAACAGATCCCCCACTCCACCTTGATGACCTAAAGGCGGCGGTCTTGGAGCCGCAACGCCTCAGGCTGCAGGGTCTCTGCCCCAAGCCTGGAAGAACCGTGGCCTCCAGAGGGCTGCAGAAGGCCTTTACATCAAGGGCCCGGAAGGCGGGTCCGAAAGCTCGACCACTTAGGTGCCGGGGTGACCGCTCTGTCCCAGTTGGAAGAGACCACACCCTCACCAGCCCTGGAAGGTGAAAGAGGCGAGGATGAGGACGAGGGTAGGGGCTGGCGGGCCTCAAGCTGTTGCCAGAGAGAGAGATCTAAAGTAACATTCCACGCTGGCCTAATTGGAAATGCCCACCGCCCCATGGGAAGATTTACTGGCGTCTTGGAAGGCCTGTGTAAATAATATGAAAAAGCTGCTCTCAACATTCCCCCCAATCTTTTAAAAGAAAACTTGCTGCATGTGGACAGTATAGACGTGAAGAGGTGGCCGACATATGATAAAGTAATTAGAAAAACTACACGTCTTAGAAACGTCCATTTGTTTAAAAAAAAAAAATGACAGAAAAGAAACGTCTTCTGGAAGTGAATTTTTTCGAAATGGACTTTGTTAGATCGTCTGGGGAAGCGACACTAGGAGTTGTAACTTGTCCACATTTGTGCTGTGGGTTAGAGGACACCAGGCAAAAAACAAAAGAAGGTCGAGTACCAGACTGGATACATGTAGAAGATGTTTGTATTGTACCCATTGTTTTGTGTGTGCATTTTAGTCTTCATATAGATAGATATAGATATAGATAAGATTTGGAAATGCTGAGTACTTTATTGAAATATCTGGTCATTGGAGATATTCTAAAGTGCCTGATAACATGTTAAAAAGTAGAAGTAGTGAAATAATGCAGTTTGTAAATTTCTTGTTAGTGCTCACATGAAGTGTTATGGGGCGGGGAGGCAAAGGCCCCCTTGAGCAGTACACTTTGTTCACACACTGGTTCTTGAAAGAGAAGGCAGTGGAGAGTGCTGAGGGCACTTACAGCATCACAACTACCACTGTCCCTTAGGTCTGTGGGCTCTATTTGCTTTGCCGTGCAGGAAGGGTATGTAAAGGCCAGATGGGACCTTTCACAACATCTAGTCTTCTCAGATGCTAAGCAGGTTGCCTGTTTCGATTAAAGTAGTTAGTAAACCGACAAGTTTTGTAATAAAACTCCTAGGAGATTGTCTTTGGAAAGTGTGAGCATTTGAGCCCAATGGGTTAGTGGAGAAAGGAAAGGTTTGAGATTCATATTTTCAAGACACTTTCATCTATTGTTGAATGTGTACAGTTTAACCAAGACTGTTGTGTATATAATGGACAAATTGAGTCCTTACTTGAAACACTAGACTTACCCAGATGTTTAGAAGTGCCCAATGTGTATTAAATGTAGAAGTAGTAAAATATTACTTTGTAAATATCTTTTTGCTAAAGTTCATATGAACTATTGTCTTTTGGGAATGGAATGGTTAAACCACCTCTTGAACAGTACGGTACTCTCTGTACTTGTCCAGTGGCTTGGAGGAGGTGGGAGGGAAGCAGTTGCAAAAGGCATCACGTTAGTGTGTTCGTACTTGGATATTTTGAGACATCTTTTTTAGTGTTTTGTTTTGCTGTGTACATAGTGTATATAACAGACAAATCCAAATTTCACAACACTTAGTCCCAGAATGTAGGGTTTGCGAATGTATGACAAAGTAGTAAAGTTAGCACATTTTGTACACTTTGTGTTAAAATACATAGAACAGTTTTCCACTGTAAATGAGCTTTGGATTCAACCATCTCTAACATATATGCCTGTACTTGTCCACTGGGTTGAAGCAGAGAGAAGGAAATGGAGCCAAAATGGTCATACTTAGAAGACACCTCAGATTGCAACCAGTGCTCTATGTATGTGCAATTTTATCAGTGCTGTATGACAGCAGATTAGTTCTTACATGAAAAATCTAGTTCTAGATATGCAGACATGCTTGATATATTTAAAAGTAGAAGCAATAAAATAACACTTTGTAAATAGGTTTTATAACTGATAGAAAATACTGTGTTTGCACATAGAATGTTTAAGCCACAAAAAAAAAAAAAAAATAATGCATAGTCAATGTCAATTGCTATGAGACAGTTACCAATGGGTAATGGGCATGTGCTAATGAAGAGATAACATTAACGGACTAACAACGGGGTATGTAGTTCAGGGGTACAGTGTTTGCCTAGCATGCATGGGGCCTAGGTGTGATCTTCAGCAACACACACACACACACACACACACACACACACACACACACACATGAGAAAGAGAAAATGAATAATAGAAAATCAAATACAATTTAGACTTATGTAATCCATGTCCTCCTCCACAAAGGTAATAACAAGTTAAGTGGAAAATCTTTATGTTCTTTTTTTCTGTCAGATTTTTTTTGGTACATTTTAGATATACACAGTAACCATGTTCATCATAGAGAATTTGTACCTGTATGTGATATGACTTATTTCTTTTTTCCCATCCTCCTACCCTCCTTTCAGCCTCTCCATATTTTCCTTCTTTTTTTTTACTTTTCACCTCTTTCCTTTCCCCCTCCTATCTTTTTTGTTCCCCTCCCCCATTTGAATATTTCTTTCCTCTTTCACGATATCTGCTATACACTTTGGTCCTTATTTACACTTTCGATTTTTCACATCAGAGAAACCAAGCAGTATTTATACAAGTATGTCAATTTATTTCACTTAAGAGCATGGTCTCAAGATGCATCCATTTACAGAGAAATGTCTCAAGCTTATTCATTTTTATGCTGAATAATAAACAAGTGGGGGAAAAAAGCACATCTTTGATATCCATTCAAAACTTGCTGGGCATTTGGGCTGTTTCCAAGATTTGGCTATTACAAAATGTGCTGCTATAAACATGGGTGTGCATACATGGCTGGAATATGATGCTATTTTTTAAAAGAACACCAAGGATTTATTTTATTTTATTTATTTTTGCTGTATTTTAGGACAAGGTCTATGTAGATCGGACTTGTAGCGATCCTCCTCTTTACAGCCTCCCAAGGGCTGAGATTACAGGCGCGTGCCACCACTCCCACCCCCAATAGCCCTTTCAACCTGGCAGGCCTGAGAATCAACTCCTGGCCCCTGTACCTGGTCTGCCTAAGCAGGCGCTTTAATCCACTGAGCTCTTTGGCCAGCCTGATATGATGCTTTTAATAAGGGAAATAGGTGGGTCAAACAGAACCCCTAATTCTGGGTTGTTGTTTTTTTAGAATCTCCACACCAATTTCCACAGTGGTTGCACCAATCTACACTCCCACTAACAGTGGAGAAGGGTTCCTTTTCCCCACAGCCCCACTAGCATTTGTTTTTGATTGATTTCTCTTCCTTCTTTCCTTCCTTCCTTTCTTTTCTGAGAATGTATTTATTCATTTGGTATAGGGTTTTATTATGCAGCTCAGACTGATAGTGATCCTTCTGTCTCAACCTCGCCTGTGCTGGGATTGCAGGAGTGCTCACCACACCTGGTTTCAGTGGCCAGCACACCTCCTGGGGAATCAAACCCCAGTCCTTGTGCTTGCCAGGCAGGTGCTTAGACCGCCAAGCCATCTCCCCAGCCCATGATTTCTTGATAATGCCATTCTTTCTAGGTTGATATGGAATCTCAGCATTGGTTTGTTTGTTTGTTGTTGTTGTTGTGGAGCTGGGGATTGAACTCAGGTCCTTGTACTTGCCAGACAAGCGATTATTCTAATGAGCCATCTCCCTGGCCCCCTCAGCATTGTTTTAAAACATTGTTATTTTGTTCTGTTCTGTTTGATGGAGAGTTTTTGTCTTTTTTGAGATAGGGTCTCACTATGCAGTTCAGGCCGGCTTTGATCTTCTTGCCTCAACCTTTGGAGTGCTGGGATTACAGGCATGTGCCACCATGGCTGGCTCTTACAGAATTTTTTTTTTTTTTTTTTTTTGGTTCCAGAGATCCAACTCAGGATCTTGTGCTTGCCAGGCATGTGTTTATGTTGCTGCCTCTCCTCAGCATTGTTTTCATTCGTATCTCTTGAATTACTAGTGACGTTGAACATTTTTTCATATATTTATTTACTGTTTGTATCTGAGAAATGTACATTCATCTCAAATGCCCATTTTTGGATTGAGTCTTTGAATTTAGGGGACTAATTTTCTTTCAGTTCTTTATATATTTTAGGAACAACTAGCAAAATTTTTCCCACACTGTGGGTTGTCTCTACTTTGTGGGTGGTTTTTCTTGCCATGCAAAAACTTTTTGATAACGTGAGATCCACCAGATGTGGAGGTGCACACCTGTAATCCTACCACTGAGGCAGGAGTATTATTGTGAGTTTGAGACCAGCCTGAGCTCAGAGTGAGCTCAAGGCCAGCCTGAACTGCATAGTGAAAACCTAACTCAAAAAAGACAAAAAAAGAAAGAGGAAGGAAGGAAGGAAGGAAGGAAGGAAGGAAGGAAGGAAGGAAGGAAGGAAGGAAGGAAGAGAAAGAAAGAAAGAAAGAAGGAAGGAAGGAAGGAAGGAAGGAAGGAAGGAAGGAAGGAAAGAAAGAAAGAAAGAAAGAAAGAAAGAAAGAAAGAAAGAAAGAAAGAAAGAAAGAAAGAAAGAAAGAAAGAAAGAAAAAAAGAAAGAAAGAAAGAGATGAGATGCTAGTTGTTGAGGAAATCCTTATGTCTTTACTGGTGACATTCAGTCTCTGAGATTTCCCATAGGCTCTTGTATTACTTCTGAAGGGATGTGGGGGAAGTCCAGAACTGCCACTTCATGTTTCCTATTAAACTGGTAGCATCCATCCCGAGAGTTTATTCTCTCATACTACAATTTTTAAAAAATTTAGAAGAGAGATTGTGTTGGATCTCTAACTTACACATTTCTCAAGATGAGAGTAGATCCAAGTCCTATACTATTCTTAATAGAAAAAAAAAACCTGAAGATACTGAGAAAGGAGCTAAATTCCCTTTTATGAAAAAAGAAAACTCTGTGTGTGTGTGTGTGTGTGTGTGTGTGTGTGTGTGTGTGTGTGTGTCTGCCTATCTGTCTGGGCTCAAACCCAGGGCCTCATGCATGTTAGGCAACTGTTCTACCACAGAACAATACCCTCAGCCACTGTGTTTTGCATTTTTATAGCTAGAAATTGCCTTGTGGATTTTTCTCAGGGAGTCACTGTGGATGTGCACCTAGCCTTTCCCTAACTGTGAGAGATTATGCCTATAAAATTTTAGTTTTTTCTGAAAGAGTGCTAACTTTCAAATGATTGTGAAAGTTTTCCTATCATTCCAAAATATTGATGCTTCTTTAACTTGATTACTCTTCTGAATCAAAGATCCAATTTACCCCTTGTCTAAGTTCCTTAGATCTAATGGGGAATGGGAATATAGCTCAACGGCACAGGATCTACATGACAAGCTCAAGGTCCTGAGTTCAATTCCCGACATACAATTCAACAACAACAAAAAGACCCCTTAGACTTCATGCTTTTAACCATTACAACTATGCACCTAGTAAAATGTCTTTCATGAGAGTCTCATCAAATTTAAGAAAGCTCACCACTGTTTTTCTCTAATTAGCAAGAAACATCAGTGATAAAAATCCAGTGAGTTCCTGAAGAACTTTCTCCATAGCAGAAAAAAATAAATATTAGTCCAGGCTCTACTGATGACAATACAGAGTTCTTGGGCTGGGGAGATGGCTCAATGGAATTAGCATTTCCCTGACAATATAGAGTTCTTTTATTTGTCTACTCTTTTTGAAACTTCTTCAGTTCCAACAAGTACAAATTGTTCCCTTCCTGCAGTCCAGAAGAACCCAACACTGACATCCCCAAACTGCTCATTGTGATTACTCTGATGGTTCTCCAGAAGCATAGTTGGGACACTGTTTAAGAATGAGAAGGGCCAATGCTAACGGTGACACCCTGGTCACAGCACCATGGAAGCCAGGGCTGTCTGGAGTAGATGTGCCTGTGCAGTCCCCCAGGACCTGGGCCACCTCGCTTGAATTTCAAACATGAGATCATCTGAGCAGGATTCTGGGAGATTGGGAACTTTGCTGCCTTTCATCATGCATTTATATCGGGGGCACATGTCACTGGGGTACACATTATGCCATAAAGGGATCATGTCAATACTAGTTAGGAAACATCGTATTTGCCTTTCATATTAAACAGGGTTTAATTTCTACTGACAGAGCTTGGCAGAAGCTTCCAGGAGAATCTCCTTGGTAAGGACAGAAGTTCCCTAGGGCTGGCCAAATAGCTCAGGGGACTAAAGTGCCTGCTTAGACAAGTGCAGGGATGGGGGGAGGGATGTTAGTGATCCTGCCCCTGGGGCACACTGAGATGCAACTGAGACTGGGTGTGATGGAGTGTACCTGTAATCCTAGCAGTTGGGAGGTGCTAGGAGGACCACTAGAAGTTCAATCTGTATGGTGAGATTCTGTAGTCCCTGTACTAAAAAGTACATAAAAAAAAGAGGTTCCCCAACAAATGCCATTTTATAGGTACCAAGGATATAGCTCAATGGCATAGCACCTGCCTAGCAAGCACAAGGGTCTGACTTTAATTTCCAGTAGAAAAAAAGAGGGATGTAGAGAAGCCCTTGAGAGGCACAGACTCATACTCTTGAAGGGGACCATGGAGCCGTCTATAAGAAATAAGAAACCAGTCAATTGCTAACTGTTTGAGGATTCTAAGAGCAATGATGATTTTATTTCTGCAACTGTACCTTTAAGCAAGAAATATAGGGCAGGCCAAATAACTCAATGGATTAAAGCACCTGCTTAGGCAGATGCAGGGGCTGGGAGTTTGATACCTGGCCTGCTGTGTTGGCCCCACTCCCAGGAGTGCTGAGAGGGTGATTGAGACTGGATGTGGTAGTGTGTGCCTGTAATCCCAGCACTTGGGAGGTCAAAAACAGGAGGATCACTATGAGTCTGATCTATGCAGAAAGACCCTGTATACCCTGTCCTGACTATAAAAAAGAAATCTAGAACACCCAAAGAGTTAAAACCAGACAAACCAAAACCTAATTTGAAGACTGTCCAGAAGAAAGATATTCTACAAGAGAACACCCCTCCCCCCAAAAAATGGCTCTAGAGGACAGGATTTTCAGGACAGGCTTAGAAGCTGCTCTAGCTCTATCAGCGAAGGAACACCCCCCCAGTCAACAATGATGTGCAAGCCGGGCGTGGTGGCGCAGGCCTGTAATCCCAGCACTCGGGAGGCTGAGGCAGGAGGATTGTTGTGAGTTCGAGACCAGCCTGAGCTACAAAGTGAGCTTAAGGCCAGCCTGAACTGCATAGTGAGACCCTGTCTCAAAAAAAAAAAAAAAAAAAAAAAAAAAAAAAAAAAAA